>CAUYSK010041813.1:0-35246 GCA_963575035.1 Avahi laniger | reverse complement strand
CATTCATTACACTCATAAGGCTTCTCCCCAGTGTGGATTCTCTGATGGTCTAGGAGATTTCTATTGGAACAGAAAGCTCTCCCACACTCATTACACTTGTAAGGTTTCTTACCACTGTGAAGGACCTGATGTCGCACAAGATTTTTATTTCGACTAAAGGTTGCCCCACACTCCTTGCATTCATAAGGTTTCTCCCCAGTATGAGTTCTCTGGTGGTCAAAGAGTTTGGAACTCTGATTAAAAGCTTTTCCACATTCGTTACATTTATAAGGTTTCTCTCCATTGTGAAGTCTCTGGTGTTGAATGAGATGGGAGCTGTGCCGATAGGTCTTTCCACACTCGCCGCATTTATAGGGCTTTTCCCCTGTGTGTGTTCTGAGATGAACAATGAGCTGAGAGGTTTGCCTAAAGGTCTTACCACAGTCATTACACTCATAGGGTTTCTCTCCAGTGTGGATTCTCTGATGGCCAATGAGGTGTGAACTCCAACTGAAAGCTTTGCCACATTCATCACACTGATAGGATTTCTGTCCCTTTAGAGTTCCTTCATGTTCAGCAGGACTAGAAGACATATTTCGATGTTCCCTGATCTCCTTATGTTCCTCACACCTGTCTTTTGTGGATTTTTTCTTATCCTTACCTGTTATTCCCAAGAAAGCACTTTCTAGTCTGCTCCCTTCTTCATCTGAGGGTAGCACTTCTAGCTTCTCGAAAGTATCTTCATGGACATTTCCAGCCTCTGTTCCCCCAGGAACCAGCCCAAAGAGTTCCCCTGGTATCCTATCAGATGACTCTGATCCGTTAGAAATTTCCTGCTTTGGCGTCAACTCTGAACTCTCCATCATGTTTCTACCTGCTGTCAAAACAAAGAAGAAAACTTTTACTTACTTCTTGTTCTACTGAGCAAACAGAATCATTTATAGGCTATGAACCTAAGGAAAAGCCACATTATGGTTAAGAAATAAGACAACACATAGAGAACAGGAGAGGATATAGTAAGTAGCCCATATTTTTCTTTCCTCCAGGGCTAAAAAACACAGAGGGGAAAATGGTCGCTGGAGGAAGGTAGGAAAAAGATTCCAGGACAGCCAACATCAGCCGATGTTGAGCCAATACAGCCAAATTAGAAAGGACATCAGAAAGCAAGAGATCACACTGTAAACTATGGTGTATTCCTACAGAAGTCACTCTAGTGCTATGTGCCCTTAGTAAAATGATGAACTCTAAGTTGCTTTCCAACCACAACACTGTGTGGTTCTACGGTTCTCAAAAACAATGCAGGGAGACAGAATGCTAGCAAATATTAATACCTCAAGTCAAATATAAGAAAGACGGAAGGAAAAGATGGGAGTTAACTGCAGATTTATATTATGAGGGTATGATTACAAAAGTATGCAAAAAGGAGAGATCTTATATGATAGGACAGTGACAAGATGTGAAGAAGCTATGGGTTCAGAAATGCTGAAGAGCAGTGTCAAAGGGAAGGCAGAGCTCTAACAGTGGGGATGCTAATGTCCCCAGAGCACTGAACTGGTATGAACCAGTTCTGTACTCCTACAAAAACTAAGAGGAGCAGCAATAATTGAAATATGAATTAAAATGTGTCTTTGGGATCTTTATTTTATAGAATATAAAGGAAACTTAATGGGTGAATATTTGCCTTGAATTCTGGAATTTTTAAATACAAAATGTGGGAATAAAGAGTAATCATGATCATAGCTAAACACCAAAATGTTGGTTCCTTTTAGTCATGCTTTAATTAGAACCACAGTTATCATGCCATTTAGCCTGTGGAAAGTCAAAGATGTCTGGGTCAGTAGCCCAACCCTCTCCAGAGTTGGCTAATGTCCTAAGCTTGTCAATCATGGGAACTTCCTTGACAATAAATCTTCCAGGAAACTGTCCCAGTCTTTGCAGAGAGGGATGCTTAGGCAACCATGCTTTGTGTAAGTGATTCCAAGTATCCCAGGATGGACCACAGGTGACTGGACCAGGGCCAGGCACTAGACCCAAGGGAAGCTTATCTTTACGTTAGTTATCAGCCTCTGCCATGGCCTGGGCCAAAGCTCTGTCCAAACAGAACAGATATTTAATGGCTGTTGTAACCAGAATCCCTCTCTAAGTAAAGTGGAACTCGAAGTAGGGAAAAATTTAGGTAATTATGAGTAAGAAGGAAGCTAAAATGGTGCATGGAGAGAAGTCAAGCCATTAGAAGCCACAGCAAACAATAAGCATGAGGGAACAATTAGGAAGGAGCTATGAGAGGGACAAAAGATTCAGAGTCAATTAAATGGGTAGCAGCAACAGGACAAGCAGAGAGAAAACTGATAAACTGCAAGTAGCTGCATTATATTCACTCCAGAACATGGGCATAAAAATTCATTTGCTTTTGCTGCTCAGGCTCCCAGGCTGCCCTGGGTCAAGGCTCAGTCTCTACAAGTCCCTGTTTCCCACAGTGTGGTCTAGCTGATCAGCTTGTTCTGGGTTGCTATTCCTTGGAGCCTTACAACACAGAGCTTCTCACTTACAAGAACCTGAGTGACTCTCCATTCCTTACAACTAAAAACCCCAACTAAACCTATGTCAATCAGTAATGAAGTAAAGAGAATGTTGACCCTTGTAAAGCTGAGTTATAGGTGCAGAGAGGTTCATTATACTATTTACTCTAGTTTATCTATGTTTGGAAATTTTCCTAATGAAAAGGTAAAAAAGACAAAGAATATAGCAAAGAAAATGTACAGAATGCAGACTCTAAGTTACTGAGGAGCAGAATTATTACCCAATGAGGCTGCGCTGTGGTTATTTTCCAGCATCATGTTCTGGTAAAAGGCCAGACCTTTCCACTTCTTCTCAGTATAGTCCACAGACAGGTCCTCATACACCACAGTGTCCTGGAATAACAGGCTGCTATTGCTCAGGAACATTCCTGATCTGAAGGGCAGAGTCATCAGGGCTACAAAGGGCACAGGGTACGGGCTCTCGGTGGGCAAAGGGGTGAGAGACAGGAGCTGGGACGACAATTCCAAAAGGACAAGTCCAGGGCAAGACAGACTCCATTAACTCAGCAGTAGGGACCCAGCCCCAGGGGAAGCAATTAGGCAGGAGAGCCACAGGAATAGTCCCAGATGAGGCAGAGTCCTGGAGGTGAGAGCTCTAGCCACTCTTGGGCCACAGACATGGGAACTTGGAAAAACAGAAAGAACCAAGCTCACCTAGGGCCTGACCATCGGAGGCACAGTTGTTGCAGCTTGGTCTCCAAGTTCCCCGCTTGAGGAAAGGCAGGAACTAGGGAAGCAAGTTGAGCTGAGGGAGGAAAGAAAGCTATGAGCGGGACTAGCCCTGCCTTCAGCTCCCATAAGATGTATGTTCCCAAGTAGTGGATTCAAGAGAGAACCAGGCAGCTCCACACACACTGACTCTTACCCTCTTCCATAAGGCATTATCCCAAGGTGCTATGAAATTTCCCTGGAGGGCACACAGTAGAAGGCCTCTGTTCAAACTGAGAACTCAGTGTTCCTCCAGCCCTCACTTTCTTCAACCTCCCTGAAGCAAGCTCTCTGGGCCACATTCTTTCTCCTATGGCTTCCCTAACACCAGGCACACCTGATTTTCCCCTCACAGTTCTGGGTCCTCATGCCCTGGTTCCTCTTCCTGCTCCTTCCCTCTCTTTAGGAACACTCCTTGAAGCTCGGGTCCCAGTGCCTCCTTATTCTCTCTGTCAGCGATCTCACTGACCCTCATCGCTTTAACACTGCTCTCACAGTTCTCACTCCTCTCCTAGACCTGTACCACATGCTTCCAGTTGTCCATGGGACATTCCACTTGGGTGTCCTGCAACATCTTAAGCTCAGAATCTAAAATGCATATTCTTACCACCTTCCTTTCCAGTTTCCCAAGTTCTGTCAATGAATCCAGACATAGGCCAAAATATTCTAATTCTCTTTCTCCTTACTTCAAACATAAGTCTCATGAATATTCCCAGAATTGATCTACAAATTCCACACAACCCCTATGATTCCCAGGTGATATCTTTTTAGAAAATGAAAGCTTATTCTAAAACTCATATGGAGACTCAAGCGACTCATACAGACAAAACAATCTTGAAAAAGAAGAATAAGTTGGAGAACTCCAACTTCCCAATTTCAAAACTTATTACACAGGCCGGGTGCAGTGGCTCGCACCTGTAATCCCAGCTCTCTGGGAGGCCGAGGCGGGAGGATTGTTTGAGTACTCAGGAGTTCGAAATCAGCCTAACCAAGAGCGAGATCCCGTCTCTACTAAAAATAGAAAGAAATTAATTGGAAAACTAAAAATATATAGAAAAAATTAACCGGGCATGGTGGCGCATGCCGGTAGTCCCAGCTATTCGGGAGGCTGAGGCAGGAGGATTGCTTGAGCCCAGGAGTTTGAGGTTGCTGTGAGCTAAGATGACGCCACGGCACTCTAGCCCGGGCAACACAGTGAGACTCTGTCTCAAAAAAAAAAAAACAAAACTTATTACACAAAGCAACAGTCATCAGATCATTGTGATGCTGGCATAAAGACAGCCATATAGATCAATGAATTAGAATGAAGAGTCCAGAAATAAACCCATACACTATGGTCATTTTTTTCTGACAATGGTGCCAAGATTACTCAAAATGGAAAGAACAGTCTTTTCAACAAATGATGCTGAGACAACTGCATATCTACATGCAAAAGAATGAAGACGGAGCCCTAGCTCACATCATCTGCAAAAATTAATTCAAAATGGTCAAAGACCTACATGTAAGAGCTAAAACTCTAAAACTCTTATAAGAAACATAGGTGTAAAAATATGCCACTGGATTTGGCAATGGATTCTTGCCAAAGGCAAACCAAAAACACACGAAAAAAAAGAAAAGATAACTTGGACTTCATCAAAAGGAAAAACTCTTGTGCTTCAAAGAACATAAGACAAAAAAGCAAAAAGGCATCCCACAGACTGGAAGAAAATATTGGCAAATAATATATCTGATAAAGACTTGTATATGGAATATTTAAAGAACTCACAGCTCAATAATGAAAGGAAAAATAACCTAATTTTAAAATGGGCAAAAGGTCTGAATTGACATTTCTCCAACAAAAATACAAAAACGGCCAATAAGCAAACAGGATAGTCAGTAACATCAGTCATCCGGGAATGCAGAACAACACAAGGATGTGATACTACACTTTTAGCCACGTGTGGTGGCGAGTGCCTATAGTCCCAGCTACTAAGGAGGCTGAGGAAGGAGGATTACTTGAACCCAGAAGTCTGAGGCTGCAGTGAGCTATGATTGTGTCACTGCTTTCCAGCCTGGGCAACACCGTGAGACCCCGTCAATTGAAAAAAAAAAAAACAGAGAGAGATACTAGTTTATACTCACTAGGATGGCTAGAATAAAAATCAGATAATAGCAAGCATCAGTGAGGATGTGGAGATACTAGAATCCTCATTCGGTGCTGGTGGAAATGTAAATTGGAACAGACACTTATGAAAACAATCTGACAGTTCCCAAAAAATGTTAACAGTTAGTATTTGATCTAACAATTCTACTACAAAGTATATATCCAAGAGAAAAGAAAAGAGGTGTGCACACAACAACTTGTACACAAATGTTCATAGTGCATCATTCATAATAGTCAAAAGGAGGAAACAATCCAAATATTCATCTAGGTTTTCAAACTTATTGGTATAAACCTATTCACAGTATTGGTACTCTCTTAAAATTAAATAACTTTATCTCCTTTTTGTGCACACTCTTAACAATCAAAGAATAGAGAGAAACATCCTTAAACTGAGATGAGGAATAGCCAAAAGGAATCCACAACAAAAGTGAAACTAAGTGGTGAAGACATTAAAAGCCTTGTAATTAAAACAGGATCATACAAGGTACTCCTAGCCAATGCAATTAAGCGACAAAAAGAAATATACAGAAAACTGTTGGAAAAGAAAGATGAAAAGCAAACATATTCATGAATGATATGAAGATACACCTAAAAAATCCAATAAAGCCCAGGTGTGGTGGCTCATGACTGTAATATCTGCACTTTGAGAGGCCAAGGTAGGAGGATCAATTGATATCAGGAGTTTGAGACCAGCCTGGAAAACACAGCCAGACCCCTGCTCCATCAGGGAAAAAAAAAAAAAAAAAAGAAATCCCACAGAATGAAGCAAAAAACATAACTAATATGAAAGAACATTAAGGAGGTTGAATTTATAATCAACATATATTCAATAATTTTCCAACACAACAGCAACAACCAGAAAATGAATACAATAGCAACAAAATGCAGGTGGTTTTCTGAGGGAAAGTTATTAAAAATAAAGAAAAAATCGCAACAAAAAAACAAAGTATCCAGAAATAAATCTAATAAAAATCGTACGAGACCTTGGTGGAGAAACAAAAAACTGTGCCAAAAGACATAACAGATATAAATAAATCTTACTTAGGTATGGGAGGACTAAATTTTTCAAGATGTCAGTTCTTCCTAAATTAACATGTAAAGTCAATAAAATCCCAGCCAAATCACAATATAACTTTTCTTGAGGCTTGATAAGCGTGTTCCAAAATTCACAAAAATGAGTAAAAGAATGGCTAAGACAACTTTTTAGATGTGGAAAGTTTTGATCTACCAGACAATTAAGGATTAATATAACACTGTAGTACTTAAAACAGCATGTATTACTGAAGGAATACGCCAACAGTAGATAAAAGTAAGAGTGTAGAATCCTGACACAGGCTTATACATATATATAAGTTTGATGTATGACAGAGGTAGTACTATAAGTTAGTGGAAAAAACTAGACTATTCAATGAATTGTGTTGGGACAACAGGTTAGGCAAATAAAAATAATAAATAAAATCACACAAAAATAAATTCTAGTTAAAGAAACTTCAAAAACAAGGCATAAAAAACTAAAAGACTAACAACCCTGGGGTGAGCAAGGATTTCTTAGGACAGCAAAAGCAAGAGAGTGAATATATTTGAATACATCAATATGAAAAAAACCTCTATCCAAAAAAAAAAAAAAAACACCAAATGCAAACTACAGTTAGAAGTGAAAGTTTAGGCCAGGTATGGTGGCTTACACCTGTAATCCCAGCACTTTGGGAGGCTGAGGCAGGAGTGCAGGAGGATTGCTTGAGGCCAGCCTAGGCAACATAGTGTGACACTCATCTCCACAAAGAAAAAACAAAAAATTTAGCTGGATGTGGTGCTGTGTGCCTGTAGTCCCAGCTACTAAGGAGGCTGAGGCAGGAGCATTGCTTGAGCCTGGGAGTTGGAGGCTACAGTGAACTATGATCATGCCACTGTACTCCAGTCTTGCTGACAGAGCGAGATGCTATCTCAAAAAAACCCAAAGAAACCAGAGTGGGAATTTACACAGCCAACAAGAAGGATACTTTGAAAGTCTGTAGTAAAATGAAAAAGACATATTCCTTATGCCCCAGGAATTTCACTTCTAAGATTCTCCCCTGAAAAAATACTTGCACAGGTATTCAGACATTTACATGAGTATTCACTAGAATACTCTTTGTAGCAACATAATATTGGAATTAACCTACTTGTCCATCAATATGGCTAAAAAAAAGTATAGCGTTTTATAGGATGAAATACCATACAGTACCTAAAGGGAATATACTAGATCTGTATGCATCAACATAACTGTTTCACTGTTCACTAGGTGGTCAGGCTGTGTGGGCAAGGTTAAAACACAGGTAAGTGCCACCCAGGGAAGAGACAATGAATGGACTTGAGGTCACTTAGAACAGACAACACCCATAGTAGGCAAAAAAGGTACAGTGTTTACTTACATAGCAAAAGGAGAAAGAGAGTGCACAAGACCCAGCCCCTTGCAATGCAAAGATCCCCCATAGCCAACGGATTCACTCCATAGCCTACAGGGCCACTTTCATGGGGTCTGAAATATAGAAAGCTGGGAGCATGAATGAAGGCCATTGACTCACAATATTAAACAAAACATCAAGCCTGAAACAGTGGCCAGGCACAATGGCTCACGCCTTTAATCCTAACACTCCAGGAGACTGAGGCGGGAGGACCACCTGAGATCAGGAGTTCAAGGTCAGCCTGAGTAAGAGTCTCAAAAAAAAAAAAAAAAAAAGCCTGACACATTGAAAGACACAAAGCATTAAACCTAGCGCAAACTCTGAGGGCTTCATCTCTGCAAGGAAATGTTCCAGGCTCAAGACGATTCTTACACTCTAAACTTAGCAATGGGCTCCAAAAAAAATTAAGGATATCAAATATTATCAATTCTCATCTCTCAGTTTGGACTCCTTTCATTAATTTAACAAATATTTATTGAGCACGTACTGTGTACCATACCCTGAGGTCACAGCCATGAATAAAACAAATAAAAAGCACTGCTTTGAGAAGCTGATGGGGAGATAGACAAATATAAGGTATGTCAGATAGTGACAGGTGCTATATAGTAAAATAAAACAAGAAAACGGGAGAAGTAATTTAAGATCAGGAAGGGAAAATATAAGCTCATAAATTCAACCTTATGGAAAGCATAACGATCCACCTGAGGGTCACAGGAATGTTCACAAGACCTCTTTCAGATTGTTTTTAAAATATTGAAAATTACAGAACAGTAAGTTATGTTTTACCATACTTTATGTATTTTTACTCTCAAGCACTCTCTGACATCATAGAATGCTTATGCACTAATACCTCCTAGATAGCAGAAGCCACAGAAAACTTACTGATAGAATAGGCAGCATTTTCATGCTTTTGTCAGTTTCTTCTTTAAGTGCATATGGAGGTTTGTCTTCAAAACATTCCCATCTTTTCCACTTACAGTAGGAAGTGATTGTTTTTCAACCAAAATTTGTCAGCTTTTTTTCAGCATTAAGTAACATGTAAGAGCAACCTAATTCTTTAGTCCCTGAATATGCACAGACATACACACACATATAACACATAAAATAGAAGTTTCCTGAAATTGCTTAATCAAATTACTGCTCAAACCACTTGCTGACACTTCCCTGCAAAACAACCAACCTAATATTAATGAGTTTTCTGTGGCCATCACTTTTAGATTAGAAAAGAGACCACTGTCTGATCTCTTAGGCCTATGAAAGTCAGGGTACACTACAATGGTTGTAGGTTAGAGCTCTACCTTTGTTTAAAAACTGGATTTTCCATACCGGTTTTTATCATTTTTAAAGACAATCACCCTAACAAACGATATTTTGCTATTTTTCTGCACAGATGTCACTTGTTGACCACTTACAGCTTCATGTAAATGTGCACTATGGGAAATAAACTGCAAACAATGTTTTAATTATCCTCGCAAAAAAATGTTTCAGTAGTCGTAATGCGAGCCCCAAATAAATGCATCCCACAAGTTCAAGAGATTGTAATTTTTAAAAAGCACTTAATGCCACTGAATTACACACTTTAAAATGGTTAAAATGGTAAATTTTCACGTATTGTATGGTAAATGGTACGTGTATTTCATCACGACACTAACAAAAGTTTTAAAAAGCAATAGCATGATTTTTCATAACAAAAATATGCACGAACATATATGTGAGTGATAATTAATCACAGTGTTTAAATGTCAGGAGGCCTGGAGATTAAAATTTCCGGATTGCGGCTACTTTTACTTTTCTTCTATTTTCCTGTGGTATCTACTTGTTTCTAATAAACACGCTTTATTTGCAAATTGGGTTAAAAGATAGAGCCCAGAGAAAGCAGGACTCCAGATTCTCTACATCGGAACTCGGGATGCGAAGATGTCCTCGATGCGCCCCCAGCGAGGCGGGGTTGGAAACCCCGGCCAGGTCCCCCGCCCAGAGCGCACCCTTGAGGCCGGTCCCTGTCTGCAGTCGGGGCATGGCCGAGGGCCCCCCTGCAGGCCTCCGCGAGCCCCGCCCCGTACGCCGCTAGGCAGCTCACCTACTCCCACCGCAGTCTCAGCGCCCAGCGCCTTCCTCCCGGCTGTCCGGGCCGCGCACGCGCGTCGCCGCCCCGGACCCTCCGCGGCCTGTCTAGGAAACTGGGAGGGCCAACGTCTCTGCTGCTCCCAGGCCTCCGGGGAGGTGGAGGGTGGCCCTTAGGCGGGCGGGGGGGCTTGTCCCTAATACCCCTCACCTCCCTGCGTTGGGCACCTCGCTCCCACGCTCGGATCCCCGATGCCCATTCGTGCCTCAGAGCTCGATCAGCTGTGGCCTGTTTGCCCACATCCCTCCCTTTGTGTCTGCCGGGCTGCCCTGGAGGGCTCCCTCCAACCCTTCCCCCCATCCTCTCCCTCCCCCCGCCACCGCCCTCGAGGGAATAAAGGGATCCGAAGCCAGGGGTGACAACAGGAACAGCAAGCCTGGACCCCTCAGGGGCTTCCCCTTACTCCAGGCCTTTTGAATCATTTTCATGGTCCAACAATTGTCAAAAGACAAAATTACAACAATTTAGTGTATAGAACTAATTGGCTTTATTTGCAATTCATGAATCAGGACATCTCACTCTTTAAAATAGAATAGATCCCACTGGACATGACACAACAATGGGTTTTGTAAGGTGGAAACAAGGAAACAATAGGAAAAAAAAGTGGGTTTACTTTTCTTGTAAGGTTTAAAGCAGAGGGGACTTCATTACTGTGCTGACTCAGTTTAATAGGCTCTTTCTGATTTGTTGCTGTGAATCTTTTTTTTCAGGAAAGACTAGTCTGTTTTAGGATTTACATATTTCCTCAAAGTTTCACTTTAATTATGTGGCTTTTAGCATGAGTGACTCCATTTTTGTTTGGCCAGGTCCCTTGGGGCTTCTTGCAGGAGCTCAAGGTTCAAAACAATGGCCTCTCCTAATCTTGTTTAACACAACTAAAGGGTTAATGCCTGGCCCGCCCCAGGGCCCTTCAGGATCTGCTCAGGTCTATTGGGACTGGTACAGGGTTGTTAATATATTTTAAGTATCACCCATGAGGGGAAAAGAGACCTAAGGAGCACTTTCATTTCTGTGGGCTGGAAAGAAATCTTGCTGCCAATTTCCCTCTCTCCCTGCAACTCCTCCTCACTTGTAGAAAAAGAGGTGAGACCAGGTGGGAAAGGGGCTGAAGGGGCTCCTTCCCCTCCCCAAATTAAGCCTTTAGTTAGTGGATCCTATGAATCAATCAGTCTTGGCCTTGCTGTAGAGTTGTGGTCCCCAGCCCTGGGGTCTCCGGCCCAGTATCTGATGGTGGCCTGTCAGGAAACAGGCCACACATCACTGCCTGAGCTCCACACCCACCCACTCACCCCACCCTAATCCGTGGAAAAATTGTCTTCCATGAAACTAGTCCCTGGTGCCAAAACTGTTGGGGACAGCTGCTATAGAGCAATGAAAGGCAGCGTGGAGACAGCTGGTATCAGAGGGCCATGGGGTTAAGGACCTCTTCCATTCTCAACAAGCCTAGATAATTGTTCTCTGTGTGGCTGGGAGATGAGTAGATGCTTGCTAGAAGGAGGGCTGGATGTGTCCCATGCTCATGATCTCCCTCATGGTCTCGCTCTGATTACCTTAATTTCTGGGCCAGGAGAAAGTATGGTTTCTCTTGCACGGCCTGGCTGCCAGGATGTTAGTGGAGGTAGGAGGTACAGAGAAGCAGGAGAAGCATTGAGATGTAAAAACCATAATTGTTCTGTTGGGGATGTTGGAGTTAAAGGTAAGATAAAAGGACCAGAGGAGTTTTTAGTAGGAAGATGTAGACAGAAATCAAGTGGCTGGGTAGTCATAGGGGTCAGGCATTTCCTTGATGAACACCATGACTAGTGTGGACAGGAGACTCCTGTGAAGTGTGTCAATGCTATCTACTGTCATCATGTGAGGGATGTAGGTCAGTGATGAGGTCTGGGTTAACCCATTTGAGATTTGTCTGGGGTCTGGAGGAAGTGTTACAGTCCCTCAGGCCTCCCAGGCTTGGCCATGGCCAAGATGTAGGTTTCATGAGTGGCAAAACATGGATGTAATTCCTGACATGAGGAATAGTGAATGCTAAAGAAAGACTTCAAGATCTTCAAAAGAAGAAAGGCTGTAAATTTCAGTGGAATAGTGGTCTGGATGGAGCAGTGGAGCTAATGCAACCTTTACAATCCACAGAGGAATGACAATTGTGGTGTTTTTCAAACACGGTTGGCCCTTAAACAACGCTGGTTTAAACTGCATGGGTCCACTTTCACACAGATTTTCTTCTGGCTCTGCTACTGCTGCCCCTAAAACAGCAAGGTCAACCCCTCCTCTTCCTCAGCCTATTCAACATGAAGATAAGAAACATGAAGACTTTTATGATGATCCACTTTCACTTAATGAATAGTAATTATATTTTCTCTTTCTTATGATAATCTTAATGATTTTTTATTTTCTCTAGCTTACTTTATTGTAAAAACACAGTATACAATACATGTAACATACAAAATATGTGTTAAGTGACTGTTTATGGTTTTGGTAAGGCTTCCGGTCAACAGGCTGTTAGTAGTTCAGTTTGTTTGTTTGTTTGAGACAGAGTCTTACTTTATCACTCAGGCTAGAGTGCAGTGGCACAATCATGGTTTACTACAACCTCCAACTCCTGGGCTCAAGCAATCCTCCCACCTCAGCCTCCCAAAGTGCTGGGATTACAGGCATGAGCTGCTGTACCTAGCCACTAGTTAAGTTTTTGGGGAGTCAAAAGTTATACGCAAATTTTTAGCTTCGTTGGGGGTCAGTGTTCCTATTCCTCATGTTGTTCAAGGTTCGACTACATGTCCACAATTCTTTGCTAATTCTCCCTTCAAGAAATGGAACTGGTTATAGTAACTTGCTTCTAACAAATAGAATGAGGCAGAAGTGATGATGTGTTACTTCCGAGACTAGGGCACGAAAATGCCTACAACTTTCTTTTTGCTCTCTCTCTTTCTGAGATCATGTCAGTAAGGAATGCAAGCTGCCATGTGTTGTTAGCAGCGTTATGAAATGCCCACATGGCAAGAAACTGAGGGCTCCTGCCAAGAATTTGTGAGGAACCCAGGCCTCTTCTCAACAGTAATGTTGGTGAGCCATCTTGGAAGTGTCTCCTCTAGCACCAGTCAAAGATGGCTGTTACCCTGTCCCCTGTGTGGCCCTGCCTGACAGCTGTCTCTCCTTTGAAGATAATTAACAAAAAAATTTCTGTCTTTCATCTACTGAAATGTTTATGTATATCCCATTATTAAAAGAATCTTTAAAATCTTATAAAGCACTACAATGATCATAAAATTTGCAAGTGTCTCCAAATCAAACAAAAGAGGCTTTTCCTTTACAGGAGAAGGAGAAGACAAATAGAGATAAGCAGAATCTTTGGAGGGGAGGCTGGACAGGCAAGGGGACATGACCAGTGGGGTCTGACAGGAAAGTATATTCCTGTATTCCATGGTCAGCAGATTCCCAGAAGCTGGTAATGGGGTTTGTTCCACTTTTTATATTTGCTCAGGCTTGGGGTCAAGCAGATTCAGAGGCCTAAAGGAAGGAGAGAGGTCTGACTAAAGTTCAGCTAACAAGCATTTTGTTCCACTTGATCAGTGAGGACAAGCAGTTTAGTTAATGATTCATGAGGCAAAGAACGGGAATTTGGAGCGTCTGTGTCTGACCTTGTCATAGGTAAACAAGGGGGCATCTGCGAGTCTTGCTTAAGCCACATGGAGAAAGGTGGTTCTTTTAGTAAGTCATTTTCTGGAACACAGAAGAATGAGGGGATGTCTTAACCTTCACTGTTGACCTGGGTAAGAGGGCTCAAGAGAAATTCAACACTATCAAAACTGAAAACAATCATGGTTTCTCTGAGGCAGTTACGAGTCCAGGAGCTATTCATTGATGTGACCTCTGCAGATGACTTTTCTTAGGCATGGAAAGCAGAGAAGTTGGAAGAGCACGTGATTTAGTCATACAAATATATTTGCACACAATAGCTACCTTTTTCATATTTGTAAAAGATATGTTTAGGATAAAATTAAAATAGAGCAAATTTAACTGGTAATTTTAAAATTACACCGTTATCAATCACTGTTTAACTCGGTGCTGGTTTTCCTTTTCTGCCGTCTGTAAACCTTAAACTTATTACCTTGATGTTGTTTGTCCACAGCTTCTGGTAGCTTCCTGCTTCTACCTGTGTCAGTTGCAGAGTTACATCCCTTTATTATCCTTTTGTAGGTTATGAAAGGGTGATAGTTCACCTGGGATGCAGAGAATTGTATTGAGCTTTCTGTTCTTGAAGGAATATTGAACAGAATAAAGTTCCAACTTCTTTCCAGCTCTGAGTTTAATGGTACTCTCAACGAAGCAAAATAAAGTCAATCAAATAGAGGTTAAAAGCTTTATTCAGCTGATGTGTATCAGGAAGTACCCCCAAAATAAGGGTAACTTTCTGAGCCAAAGAAATATTGGGATTTTTATAAGGCAGGGAGAAGGGATGGATGCAGACTGTGATCTTGTTTCTGGCTACAGTTTTTTTGTTTTTGTTTTTTTTTTAATCTGTAACTGCTGAGAAGTGGTTGAAATAGGAACATATGTTCAATTTTTCATGCCCGTTCTCTGGATCTTTGGTGTAATCTTGCCTTAAAAGGCAATCCATATGCCTTTTAAAATTCATTTTCCAGTTTAAATGGCACCTCCAAGAGAGGAGGGTGAATTTTTAAAATGATACTTGTTAATATAGGTACATATGAATTACTGTAATTGCCTTCCAGCCTATGTATTACCTTTATAAATAGGTTTATGAAGGTCTATCCTACTTAGATTCATCTGTGAAATGTTGAACTATGATGAGAACAGAAAACTGAGGATTCTTCTTCAAATAGTCCTATTTATTTCTCTGCAAAGCATTCATTTCTGAGATTTTCTCATATATTTGTTTGTCTTTTTTTCTCCACTAGGTGGAGCCTCTATCTTTGTGACTGTGTTCTCAGGACCCTGGACAGTACCTGACATAAAGTAAATGCTCAATAACTGTTGAATGATAGTCGTAAACATACATGCATCTCTGCACCTATCAGCATAGCTTTAAAATATATAAGGCAAATGCTAATGGATCTACAAAAGGAAATAAACAGAGTAGAGGACCAACCCACCTCCCTTGGAAAAATGCCAAGCAAACCAAAAACAACAAAGACATTTTAAAACTCAAAAGTAGAATAATGAGTGTTTTATCATCTATTACATATTTCTGAATCATTTTTTAACATGTATTACTTTTACAAATGAAGATTAAATGTTGTTTCATTTTCCTTCCAAAACTGAAAAGTCTTTTTAGTATGTTTCTGAGGAGCTGCTCAAACCTAATCATGGTGTTAAGTGCATGTCAAGATGGAGGGTGTACCGAAGGTTACATAACATTAGGAGTCTGTTTAGTTTAGGATTATTCAAAAAAGCATAACTGCTTGTACTTTTTAAAAAAAAAAAAGTTCTACACATAGCTAATAACTTTCTGCAGCTAAGACTGACTGCCAGCCCTCATCTGCCACCCAGAGTGACCAGAGTTTTGTTCTGCTGGGGGCAGAGTTTACTAGACAGTATGGGGTGACATGCCAGGCTGAATTCTCTCCCTGCAGCAGGGACTACTCCACAATAAAGTGACTGGAAGATCTGACCTAAACTCACTGCAAAGCTTCATTTCTTTTTATAAGGGGAAAAAAGTGTGTGTGTGTGTGTGTGTGTGTGTGCGCGCGCGCGCGTTTCTGCATATGTATTTTTTTAACACCACTGCTTAATTTAGAAATATATAAGAAATAGGCCAAAGCTTAACTATTTATCTTTGAAATGATTTCTTTTTATTTTCTTCTTTTATCTATTTATATTTTCTTATATTTCTACAATGAATAAGTATTACTTGGGTAGCAAAGAAAATGACAGAAAAGAAAGCAAATCTTATTGTGCACCTTGCATTGTGTTTGGTTCCTTAGGGATGTTATCCCATTTATTCCTCATGGCCGCCTAAGGATAGCTATCTCCATTTTACAGATAGCGGAAACTGAGGCTCAGAGAGATGGGGCCCCATGCCTAAAATCACACATTTAGAGAGTGTTACAGTTAGGAGTTACAAAGTCGGGAAACAATCCCCCAAACATGCATTATGGTTTCCCCTCAGGAGGAAAGTGCTCTGGGAATCCCTTGGTCTCATCAGCGCTGGGTGCCTGGCACTTCCCAAGTCCAGCTTGTGCCCAGTCACTGTGGGCTGGATAGCCCTGCTGGCTGTCCTTGTTTGCTAGCATCATCTCAAAGTGAGTGACATTGTCACATGGTCCAAACACTGCCAGCTCTATACAAAGGTGCTGTGGCTCAGCCATTGTCATGGAAAGGCCTGATGCACACTCCCTAACTGTTGTCATCACCCTGAGGTGATGACTTCTCTCATAACGCTGGGGCTAGAGAAGCCTTCCCAGAAAGAGGATATAACACCAAAACTCCTCTTTCACCACTGTCCCAGAGCTTCCAGATTCCCCTCTCCTCCCACCTACACAAAAACCATGGGAGATCAGAAGCCTCCAGTGACCTTTGGCCACATCTTTTCAAAAATCTCATAAGGATGGTTATATATTAGTCAAGGTTGTCAAGAGAAACAGAATCAATAGGAGAGATATAGATGCAGTACAGATATAGACATAGATATAAATATAAATATAGAGAGACATTTGTCATATGAAATTGGGTCATGTGATTATGGAGGCTAAATCCCACAATCTTCCAACTGCAGGCTGGAGACCCAGGTAAGCTGGTGGTATAGTTTCAAGGCCTGAAAGCCAGAGAGCCAACGGTGTAGATTCCAGTCCAAGTCTGAAGGCCTGAGAATCAGGAGTGCTGAGGGCAGGAGAAGATCAATATCCCAGCTCAAGCAGTCAGGCAGAAAGAGAATTTAATCCTCCTCTGCCTTTTTGTTTTTTTTACTGAGGCCCTCAACAGATAGGATCATGCCCACCCACACTGGGGAGGGCCCTCTGCTTTACTCAGTCCACCAATTCAAATGATGATCTCCCACAGACACACCCAGAAATAATGTTTAACCAGACATCTGGGCATCCTGTGGCCTAGTCAAGTTGACACATAAAATTAACCACCACAATGATGGTAGATTAGTTCCAAAAATTCAGTAAGATCCCTCCTTTTCACCACTCCTGGAAATTAACTCCCAGAAATTGACTCAAAACAATGAACCCTTTCCTCTTCTTATAATTTTGAAAATCACATATACCATTAAGTTAGAATCCCATCCTAGAAACCTGGAAGTTTCTGTGGAGGGGAGGTCAGACAGGAACAGCCCTTATAGGAGTGAAAGGAAGGCATAAAAGAAAAGTTATGCTTGAGAAATCCATGCATTAAGTCTGGCTTGGATGAGCTAATCTGCTTTTCCCAGCGTTTGTTTGTTTGTTTGTTTGTTTTTTTGAGACAGAGCGAGACTCTGTCAGCCTGGGTAGAGTGCAGTGGCATCATCATAGGTCACTGCAACTTAAAACTCCTGGATTCAAGCAATCCTCCTCCCTCAGCCTCCCGAGTAGCTCAGACTACACGTGTGAGCCACTGTGTCCTCTGGAATAACTTTTTCAAAGTTATTCTGGGAAGAAGATTTGACCTTCCCCATCAGTCCTGTTTAAAATTCAGGTGTGAGGCCTGGAGGTATTGAGAAAAATAAACCCCTTACTTGTTTTTGCTGCTGTTTTTCAGGTTTCTGTTATAGCTGAAAGCATTACTCATTGATTCTGAATCTGGAACTTGTAGTGCAGTGGTTCACAACTTGGGGTGATTTTGCTCCCTGGGACATCTGGCAGTATTTGTAGACATTTTTGATGGTCACAACTGGAGGGAGATGCTACTGGCCTCTGGTAGGAGATGCCAGGGATGCTGTTAAACATCCTACATGCACAGGACGGCCTTCCACAACAAAGAATTGTCTGATCCAAAAGGCCTGGGATTGAGAAACCTTGCCGTAGTGGGATGCTACTGGTGGCCCTGGTTATGCAGTAAAAAAGTGTTTCTTCAGGCACATGCTGTCCATTGTGATGCAGACCACATGGTGACTAAAGCTATAATGTTAAAGGAAATGACGAGAGAGAATTTCGGTGCGTGCTACTTACTTTTACTGCTTTCAGCAGAGTTCTGCAAGAGTGGTTAGAGACTGAAGAGAATACAGTTTTCCTAAGTAGTTATTACTCTACCTGGGCTTTCTACAAAAATCCCATAAATTGGACCCAGAGAATATGCACAATAATGGATTAGAGTACTTGACAAGAGAAGGAACATAATTTTAGATTGGGCTGAATTTAATTGCTCTGAGTGCACTTATCAGAGATTTTTAACTTGACTGGAATAATTTTTGCTAGATTAATTGGCTAAAGACTGGTTTAATAGAAAATGGCTGGATTCTCATATCTCTTGTGCATTCAAACATTGGGATAGAACAGATACTATGATGGTTAATTTTATTTGTCAACTTGACTGGGCACAGGATGCCCAGATATCTGATTAGATATTATTTCTGGGTGTGTCTGTGAGAGATCAGTATTTGAATTGGTGACTGTGTAAAGCAGAGGGCCCTCCCCATTGTTGGTGGGCACAATCCTGTCTGTTGAGGGCTTTACTAGAAAGAAAAAGGCTGAAGAAGGTTGAATTCTCTCTCCACCTGACTGCTTGAATTGGGATATTGATATTCTGTCCTCAGCACCCCTCATTTTCAGGCCTTCAGACTCAGACATTGGTTCTTTGGCTCTCAGGCCTTAAAATTACAACACTGGCTTTCTTGGGTCTCTAGAATGCAGTTGGCAGTTTGTGAGACTTCTCAGCCTTTATAACCATGAGTCCAATGCCTTATAATAAATCTCATTATATATATTCCTTTTAATATGTCTCACTATATATTCCTTATCATAATCTCATTATGTTATATATAAAAATAGATTTTATTATATATGTATACATAATATATATCATGTATATAATACAGCACATCCTCAAATAATGTCATTTTGTTCAATGTCATTTTATCATAATGTTGATGAGAAAAAAAGTTGATTTCCAGTCAGGGGCACTGTCTGTGTGGAGTCTGCACATTCTCCCCATATCCACATAGGTTTTCTCCAGGTACTCTGGTTTTGTTTCACATCCCAAAGATGTGCATGTTAAGCGAATTGGCATGTCTCTATTGTCCCAGTCTGAGTGAGTGTAGGTGTGTGTATGTGAGTGTGGCTGCGATGGAATGGCATCCTGTCCAGGGCTGGTTCCCACCTTGTGCCCTGCGCTGCCAGGACCCTGAAATGGAGTAAGTGGCTAAAAAATTATCTCACTTTTATCCATCTTTCTTAAATATATGTATAGCTTACATTTACTTCAATGTTTAATATTAGAAGTGTTTTGCATCTTTATGTAGAATTTTGGTGATGTTTTTGTGACCAGAAATATGCTGTAGGAACTTAAGGTTTATTTAATATCAATTAGCCTATGGTAAAATTGGTTTCATTGTATGTTGTTTTCCTTAAAGTTGCAGTTTCCAAGAACCTATCAATGATTTTAAGTGAGGACTTACCATATAAAATATATACCACATATATATAAAATAAAAAATATATATAATATATAAACATATATATAATGTTTCTCTGGAGAACCCTAATACAGATATGTGTGTGTAATAATAATAGGCTGAACTAAATGAAGCTGACATTCCAGAAATTGCTTGGTATAGTGTAAACTGGAGGAAGGAATCCAAAGACATAGATGGAAGCCAGCTATAAGAAGTTTGTTTTCCAGCCAGTGCTTCCAGAAATTTTCAGAGTTTGGTATTTGCTACAGTTTTGAAGTTGGAGGACATCACGGCAGAGCAGAATTATTTGAAACAAGGATGGGTGATTAGGATTAATGAGATGAAACAAAATTCTAGTGAGAGGGCTAGAAAAGTCCTAAAAGAAAAGATACATAAAATCATTGGAGGGAGGTATTTATTTTAGAGAACAGTTGTAGTATTTATCTTAGTCCAAGAAGCAAAGAGGAAATGAGCCAAATTGCAATACATAATTAACCTTTTCAGACAGAGTAGTTTCTACTAGAGTTTTACTCTCCAAACTTTATTTTGCATTCCAGTGAGTAAGCTTGATGCCAATAACTTAAAAAACCAGCCCCTTCTAATCCTAAAGAATACTTAGGGAGATACTACAGATTTTTTTTCATGGTTAGCCCCTTCCCAGGTTCCACTAGTTTCTGTCCATGGAAAGGAAGCCAGAAATGACAGAATTAGGGTGAAAAGGGAACAGGCTCAACTCATTTCAGATGTGCAACGCCTCGGGCTAGCCTTGTTCCAGGCATAAGTAATAAAGAGGAAAAGAGGAAACAATACTCTTGCCCACCTCTGACTTGGGAGAACCAGCCTGGCCCTCCAGAAAGCCTACACTGAGGGAGGAGGAAATATGCATTTGCTTGGGGAGTTCTGCACACTTAATCTGTAAAAACATTCACGTGTGGAACATTAGTGCACAAGACAATCTTCAAGATACTCTTAGAAGATATGGGCTTAGCCATGGAAGAGCTCCAAGGGCAGATGAATGCATCCTGGAGGCCTCAGATGTGAAAGGAATTTAGGAATTCCCTGCAGTATCAGGGCTCAGCTTCTCCTTGGCTCTCTTTCATTGTCCAACTAAGAAATTAAAAATGTAAGTATCATCACCTATTCTCTAAAGTGGTGGAAGAACAGGATCACCAGAGGACATTATGGTGACTTAAAGGTACACACATTTTATATATCTAGACTAGAGATAGAATCACTTTTTTTGGTTAATTCTTTACAGCCTATAATAGAAAATAACCTGTATTGAAATAATGACACCAACCCCCCACCCCATGTGCATTTCCCAACATTTGATTATATTGTTCCCTCTGCCAGGAATGCTCTCCCCTCTTCTACAAAGCTCAATTCAATGCTATTCCCTTTGAAGCTGTCTCTAATCCCTTTCAGGATCAATCCTTCCCTTGGCTCTCTAAACTTCACTTACATTGAGTATCACATACTGCCTTTTGTATTTACCTGCCCTTGGCCTTGATGTTTTCAAGGTCCAGGTCTTACTCCCTTGTCTCCCTCCTAGAATTCAGTTTCTTGCATAGATGTCTTCAGTAAGTTACAATGCATAGTGCTTAATAGGATGTGTCAAAGCTCACAATTTACCTCACTTTATCCTCCCACCTGAGGGGGAAGCAGGCATGGATTTTTTTTTTTTTCATTTCACAAATAAAGAAATTAAACACTCAAAGTGCATACATAACTTGCCCAAGGTCACAAATTCCTACTTTTAAGAGGCAGAGCTAGGTTCTGCCATATTTACAGGCTGGGAAGAAATTCCAGTCTATGTTTAATAGGCTTCTGGAAGAATCTGGATTTCAAATCCAAGGTCCAACAATACCTTGAAACTGATAGATTACAACCTATAATGCCAAGTTTATTATTTCCAAAACCAAGACTGTACTTTCGGAGAATCAAGCTCACAGAATTCTGGCTCAAAAAAGAAATAAGGTCCATAGAGTGTGCTGCAGGAGACCTGGGTTCCTATCCCTTCCTGGGCCTGCTTCCCCATTTGTAAAACAGGACAGTGGTGACTGGCCTAGCGACTCTAAGGATGCATGCAGCCCACAAATTCATGCTAACAACTTTGGTGGCTGGGAGCTGTGGGCAGACTGGCCTGAAAATGCTCCTTCCACTTTGCAGATTTGCAGCAGGAAGGGCCGGCAGCCCAGCTGGAGGGCTGGTGTGGAGGTTGGAGGGACAGGATGACAGGCCCCGGGTGGGGAGTTGGCCAGGACAGAGTACAGGGAATGGATGCCTTGACCTTCCCGCCCACTCCCACACCCCTCCCCGCCGGAAGAACAGTGCGGTAGGACCCCGGGGAAGAAAGCAAGGAGAGTCGGGCAGTACTGGATTTACAGACAGAGACCTGCGTTCCCACCAAATGCCATCGCTGATCCCAGCCGGTCACCGCCGCTCTCTGGGCCTGTCTTCCCGTCTATGTCACGAGGAAGGGTCAATATTGGCGCCAGCGGCGGGCGGGGACAGCCCGGTGCAGTAACTCCAACTTCGGGGCCCCCAGGATGGCACACCCATCAGCCCCGGGTCACTCGCCCCACCAGCAGTCACCTGGGACGAGTCCTGAACAAAAGATTGCCAGAAGCGAGACCCTCCGTGGTCTTCCCGCGCTGGGAACAACTTCCGATCCCCTCTAGGAAGCTCGGAGGTCCGCGCGTCTCGGTGGTCTACTTGCCTGAGATGGGTTCCCGGGATCATGAGAACCCTCCCCTTCCCCGACTCGCCCCTAAGGCCACGTTTTGAGGCCATCGCTGACCCTCCCCGAGCTCGTGACAGGGCCTGGTACACTGTTAGCCGACAGAAATCTGAGAGGAATTAAAAAGAGGAATGAATGAGGGTCAAAGAGAGCATCTTGCAATAGAATGGAGGAGGGAAGGTCTAAAGACCTGAATCCAAGGCCTAATTTACCCTCTTCAGTCAGTAAAACGTTACCTGGCTAGCAAGACAATTGCCCAGCCTCAAGATCCTCATCTGCACACTAATGATCCTGTGTTATAGAGGCACTGGGAGCGCAAAGCCAATAAGCAGCGATAAGGGATGTGTGAGTCTCATTCCCTCCAAGCCCCTCAATATAGCCAGCCATTACAGGCAAGTTTCTACATACAGCCCAGGCTGGTCAGTTTCCTTCCCTGCTTGAAAGCCTTCTGGCAACCTGGATCAAGGACACATTACTTAGAGGCTAGATGAGGGTTTGTGCTGGATGCCAGGGAAACAAAAAGGTGGCTTGACCACAAGGAGCTCACATCCAACTAAGGAGAGAAATTTTTTTTTTTTTTTTTTTTTTTGAGACAGAGTCTCGCTTTTGTTGCCCGGGCTAGAGTAAGTGCCGTGGCGTCAACCCACCTCACAGCAACCTCAAACTCCTGGGCTCAAGCAATCCTTCTGCCTCAGCCTCCCAAGCAGCTGGGACTACAGGCACGTGCCACCATGCCCGGCTAATTTTTTCTATATATTTTAGCTGTCCAATTAATTTCTTTCTATTTTTGGTAGAGACAGGGTCTCGCTCTTGCTGAGGCTGGTCTCGAACTCCTGAGCTCAAACAATTCACCCGCCTCGGCCTCCCAGAGTGCTAGGATTACAGGTGTGAGTCACGGCGCCTAGCCGAGGAGAGAAATATTTTAAAAACCAGCCAAACCTAAACTTTGTGCCTGGGGACTCAACTATGAACCAGGGAGGCAGGGTGTCAGCCCACATAGGGCTTACAGTGCAGTGGGGGAGGCCAATAAGTAGACAGTGTTAATGCAGTATGACAAATAAGGTCTGTGACCAGGATATGGCAGGCCACCACAGTAGCACAAAGGAAGGGGCACCTAATCTAGGTGGAGGCAGAAAAGGCTTCCTAGACAAAGGGCATCTCAGCTGTTTTGGAAGAGTTTTCTAGGTGAAAGGACAGTCTCTCTGTTCTCCTAGTTAGGACTTGGGCCCTATTCTCTCCCATTCAATCACAGTAGCTGGGGTTTTCTGCCCATGTCACAACAAGCCTCCCACCCAGGCACCATTCTAAGTGCTTTGTATATTTTATCTCATCCAATCCTCACAACTCTAATTTAAGTATATTGTTATCCCCATTTTACAGATAAGGAAACTATAGCACAGAAAGGCTAAATAATTTGCCATGGTCACCCAGTTCATGGTCACCAACCCAGGGTTCTAGTTTGGGCCCCTGGGTAAATGATAGTACCTTTTACAGGGAACATGGGTAGAGCTTCAGGATTGTGGGTAGATGATGAGCTTTATTTCAGGCATGTAATACTTGGGTTACCTGTTACCTCTCATACCAAAGCTTATGTGATGGTTTCCAAGAGATGGTGGAATACAGAATTCCTACAGGCCTTCTGGAGTTGTCTTTGGCCCAAATGTGGGTGTCCCAACATGCTATATGGGAGGCAACATGGAGCATGTCTTATTAACTGGTGTCCAACCCAGTTGTGGTAGATTAGCCCCACAGTGCTGGCCACAGAAGTACCTCTGAAATCTAGACACACTGCCCAGATCAGCCTGGCCCTCACACATGATGAAAGTCAACCACTTATGCATGAAACAACTCTGAGAAATAAAAAAACTCAATCTTGGTTTCCAGATCTTTGTGTCTCATACACTAGGAAACCAGAACTGCAGGACTACACATGGTCAGAGAACCTGGAAATCGGGACTGATAGCATTTGACCTGGTCTTGAGAGATCTCCTATTCAAGAACTTGAGCTTCTGAGGCCTTGATGGACTAATGGGCAACGACAATGTCAGGTAAAGTCTGGGGTTCTTGGTTTCAAACAGTCAAGATCTCCCTGTGAGATTTCCAAATGTAGAGGGTGACCTGCGTGTCAGGAGGCCACCCATCAGCATCAGTGGAAAAAGATAGCTCCAAGAGATCTCCTTTAAGCTTGTAAAAACTCTGGAGCATGACTTCTGATGCCTTTGTCTCTATCCTGACCTGTGCAGATACATGAGGAACACATGTCATGGACAGAAGTAGGCCCAGGACACCTTTGAAATATTGCTGATTCCTGGACAGCCTAGGAGACCGTTTACAGTATAAAGGACCCACCTCCTGGGCTACAATGAGATACATAAATATACATAGTTAATTCCCTGTTACCCTCTTCCCTTTACGGATGGCCATTACACTTAGAGGTTGTTCCCTCAGGGCACGTTCACCTACATTAGTAGCAAGGACCTGTTCACATCCTGCTTCTGTATGAAAACCATTTTTCAAAGTGAAGTCAGCCTGGGTAACAACTGTCACCCAAAGACTAGACTCTGCCTCTTAGATTACAAGTTGTTATCGTACTTCTCACTTTTAGTCTGCTCTCTGGCCTTCTCCTAGAAGCCTCTCCTTAGACACTAGAATGCTGGTACTGTCTTGGGAAAGATTAACCACATTTATGGGATGAAAAATCACAATCTGTAGGCCTGTTTCTTCATTTGTAAAATGGAGATGCTCGCTGCTTACTTCGTTGAGACTCATACTGGGCATCACACACAGTGTATCACCAGTCCCCCACCTTTTTGGCACCAGGGACTGGTTTCACGTAAGACAATTTTTCCACGAATGGGGGTGAGGGACGGGGGAGGATGGTTCCAGGATGATTCAAGCCATTACATTTATTATGTACTTTATTTCTATTACTATTACATTGTAATATATAATGAAATAATTTATACAACTCACCATAATGCAGAATCTAATGGCAGGACTGATCTGACAGGAGGCAGAGCTCAGGAAGTGATGCCACCAATCGGGAGCCGCTGTAAATACAGATGAAGCTTCACTGGCTTGTTCACCTCCTGCTGTGCAGCTTGGTCCTAACAGGCCACAGAGGCGGGTGGCCAGGGGCTTGGGGATCGCAGGTATAACTGACTGAATGTTTAGGATACGCCAGGGCTTTTGCTATGCAGTGCCTGTATATTACCTCATTCAGCGCTCACAGTCCTATGAGGTAAGAACTATGCTCTGCATTTGTCAGATGTGAAAGCAGGTTTAGAGGTTGAGTATCTTTCCCAAGGTCACCAGGAGGGGAAGGAGTAGAGCTGGGGTGAGTCTGGGTTGCCCAACTTTGGCCTGAGAGCAGGAGGTTCGCGACCTGGGGCTTCCGCGTGATGTCCCGCCCACACTCCCGTCGCTAGTGGCCCGGCACCGCCTGGCTGAGGGTCAGCGCAGCTCTCCCCAGTGCGGGGGCGCGCACGCCCACCTTCACAACTGAGACTTCCGGGATCCTGGAGGGGCCGGAAGTCGAGGCCCCTTTCGCTTCCGGCTCGGCCATTGTTTTCGCGTCTACCTGTGGTAGCGGTGTCCGGCATCGACACTGAGTGATCACCGCCAGTGGGCCGGGACAGAAAGGGAAGCGCGGCCGGGGCCAAGGTCGCCGACTCCGGGTGGGACCGCGCTTCGCCCCCGCGGCGGGCGGCGCGGTCCCGGTGACGCTCAGAAGCCGCCCGATGTAGAGCCGCTTCTTTGTCCCATTCCTTTGACCAGACGTGCGTGGCGCGGAGCCGGGCACTTGCGGATACAGCGATGAACAGGGCAGACGTGGCCAGGTGAGCGGCGCCGCACAAGCCTGTTTAACATGAAAGGTAGATAGCCGTTTTCCCAGCCTTGCACTGGGAGACAATACAAGCCGTTAGAAGTGGGTCAGACCTGGCTCAGAATTTCAAACATGAAGTGTGACCTGGAAATGCAAAAATCCAGTTGAAATAAGCTGCCGAGCATTAGGAACAGTAAGAGAAGTAGGAAAATGGCCTGAACTTCCTAAGTGTGTGAGATCTCAGAGCAGAGTTTACAGATTATTTTAAAGTTTGTCTTTGTCTTTTTAAAGAAATTGAGGTTCAGGAAGAAATAGCTTACCTAGGGATCTGGGATGCATGGTGAATTGGAAGCACAGCACAGATGCCCTAGTTACACTAGGTGCTGATTTTGAAAGTTTTCTCCCACTTCAGTATCAGCTAAATGAACCGCGTGCATTCATTTTCCAAATATGTGCTTCCATGTGCCATGTATGCACATGTGTACAAAGATGAATGGAAGTCAACCCTGCCCTTTCTGTCCTACCAAAAAGTGGGGGAGACAGTCGCACTTTAAACCACAAACAATTACAGTGTGAGAAGTGCTCTAACAAGTCTGAATGAAAAAGGTACTGTGGGAACACTGACATAATAGTGACAGTTGAGCCTAGAGAGCTCAGGAAGGCTTTTTAGGAGAGGTGCATTGAGTAGAAAAAGGTCTGGCATTTTCTTACTCCATCTGGTTCCTTTCCTTTAGTGGCTGTCCAGCAGTTTGGATGGTGAGAGTGGTGAGTTGTGCATAAGCCAGTTAAAATACAGTGTTATAGTGAGAGGAACAGAAAGGGAAGCTACCAACCCTCTTCCTGCTGGGACAATCAGGAAAGGCTTCAAGAGAAAATGGCATTTGTTCTGGATCTTGGCAGATGAGTTTGTCAAAAATTGAAAGGAAGAAAAAAAATCCAAACAGGGAAAGAGTATATGTGGCTTCTGGCTATGTCTTTAGAGCTTTAATTCCAAACTTTATTGTGCATCTTTATCAGTAGAAGAATTTTGATCATGCACTCCCTACATAGGTTTCTTTGCAAGTTAAAGATGGATACTATGTACAAATGTTAATGCACACTATAAAGCATACATTCAATAGGCATTAAATAACAAGTTGATATTTCCTTTTGCTCCCTTTGTGATATCTTGCATATCCCACATTGGAGACCATTGCTGTATTTCTAACCTGGGTACTTGGGGAAAGTGGTAGGGGATGTGACCGGATCAGCGATCTAAGGCAGGGTTGCGAAGGGCTGTGAATGGTAGGCATAGACCAGGGGTAGGGAACCTGCAGCCTTGGGGCCACATGTGGCCTTCTGGATCCTTGAGTATGGCCGTTTGACTGAATCCAAATTTTACAGATCAAATCCTTTTAATAAAAGGATTTGTTCTGTGAAGTTTGGATCTGGCTAAGAGGCCGTAGACATTTGGGTTTTATCCTGTAGGTGATAGGAGCCACTGAAATTTTAAGAAGCGAAATCAGTTGGAGAGATGCGTAGACTGCCCAGCTTGTGTTCTTTTTTCCCTGGAGTTTTCCTTTTTAACTCAATGGAGGATCTGTCATCAGCCCGGAGCTGAACACTTCAGAGATTCTAATTTCTCTCTTGTTTCCATAGGTGTCACTCCCATCACCCCTTTCCCCAACTCTGAGGAACAGCTTCTAAGACGTGAACTACAGACCGTCATTTTAAGCAGACCAGCTACGGCTGGAACAAGCTTCTCACTGGGGTCACAATGACCACTGAAGGCAGGGGAACTGTAGGCCTCATCCCCAGGAGTGCTGTTTTCCAGAAGCAGGAGGGGCGCCTGACTGTGAAGCAGGAGCCAGAGAGCCAGACCTGGGGGCAGGGCTGCAGTCTCCAAAAGAACCACCCTCCTGTCTGTGAAATCTTCCGGCTACACTTTAGGCAGTTATGTTACCACGAGATGTCTGGGCCACAGGAAGCTCTGAGCCGGCTCCGGGAGCTCTGCCGCTGGTGGCTGATGCCAGAGGTACATACCAAGGAGCAGATCCTGGAGCTGCTGGTGCTGGAGCAGTTCCTGAGCATCCTGCCTGGGGAACTCCGGACATGGGTACAGCTCCATCATCCCGAGAGTGGCGAGGAGGCTGTGGCTGTGGTGGAGGATTTCCAGAGACACCTTAATGGATCAGGAGAGGTGAGCAGTTGAATCTAGAATGACATCTGGAACCATTCTCTAGTGCTTGAGAGTAGACATTCTCCATTCCCCAGGCTCTAGGCTGATTCACCCATAGAACTTTTTCCATGGATAGAGGGGACATAGTTTTGTGTTCTAAGCCATAAACAAAAATGCAAATCCCAGCTAAGCACATGAATCACTTTGTGAAATACTGTGTTCTGGGCCTAGCTTCAGCCTGGAGATCCGCACAACACTGCTGTCAGGCAGGGGATCTGCATGTTGGTTAGAACAGGGACTGGGGGAGGTGGGGAACATGTCCTTTAAGTTATGCTGATAACATGGGCCTTCATTTGAGAAGTTCTCATTGCTCACTTCCTTGGACTTCTCAGAATCAACTTTCTCCTTTCTGCCTCTTAGGTTCCTTATGAGAGTTGACATTTTTGCACCATATAACCATTTGTTCCTTTTTGCTAGCTCTCCAAACCCCACTGGGGCCTTTTTTCCCCTATTTTCTGGGCTTCTCTCAAATTTAAAGCCAGGGTAACTCAAATTAGAGGAAAAGTTGGAAAGAATTAGCAGTATGATGATATATTGGAATGCCTGGCTTCTAGGACCACAAAGCTAATGACCTCTGTGATTGTGTGTTTCAGTCAGGTTCAGCCAGAGAAGCAAAACCAGTAGGAGAGAGAAGGATGTGTGTGTGTGTGTGTGTGTGTGTGTGTGTGTGTGTGTGTGTGTAAAAAGATATATTACTAGAAAGTGGCTTATGTGATTATGGGGCTGGCTAGGCAAGTGTGAAATCCATAAGGCAGGCCTTCAGCAGGAAGGGCAGGCTGGAACTCTGGCACAAGCTGAAGTTGCAGTGCACGGGTGAAATTTCTTCATGGAACCTTCAGCTCTGCTTTTAAGGCTTTGCAACAGATAGCGTCAGGCCCACTCATCCATCCATTATCTAGGATAATTCTCTTTCTTAAAGTAAACTGATAAAGACTTTAAGCACATCTACAAAATATTTCATAGCAACACCTGGATTCATGTTTGATTAGTACCAAGTTGACACATCAAAAGACCCTTATACTGTGGATAAGTTAGTTCCTCCTAATGAGTCTCAAATTATTCCCCTGTAACCTGAGCAAAGTAGATTAGAGTCTCCTCTGCTTTGCCGCTTTGCATGTTATCAGAGAAAACCAGTATATAAAATTTCTCAAATATCCAGCATATTATTTTATTCAGTTCTTTTTTAAAAATGATTATGTATCTATCATTAGGGAATCAGTTCCAGTTGATCAGGGTCCTGGGGCTGGACGTTTTTCCAAGAGTATCAGCCAATGCACATTTGTCATTATCAAATCCATTGTCAGTCATCATTTTCTTTGTGTAAACTAGTAAGCGCACGTGAATAAATCAGCCATCACGAGGGCCCGGAGAGCAGCTGGGCCAGCCATGGCAATGACAAGTAGCTGACCATGTATTTAGAGTACCATTTAGGGAGGGTGGAAGGAAAATTTCCCTATTTCCTTTCTGGTTTTGTTTAAGCGGAAGTGAATGCTCCCTCCATTCAAACTCAGTGTTTTATCCAGGTAGCCTCAGAAAGAGGTGACTGTAAAGTCACCACCCAAGAGAGTGACTGACAGTTGACAGGCAAGGCAGCTGAACATTCATGTCTCCAGCCTAGGAGTGGGGTCTTTGTACTCCATTTCTTACTCTGCCACTATTGTGGGCAAGCCTGTCTTTCATAGGAGGGGTTCAGAAAATGTTTATAGAATGGCTAAAGAAGCTTTTCGGTGGCAGTTTGCCAGGAGGAGATTAAGGAGGATCCAGGCAAATCGGAGTCATTCTGCTTATTAGGAGCAAGCCACATTATTGCTGCAGGGAGAGCATGGGCATGTGTCCACACTGGGGCTGGGAAAGGGTTGTGGAATGATCCTTGCCGGGCTGGAGAATTGTACAACTTGCAAAATGCTTTTATATCCTTTATCTTATTTCAGCTCCCACCAGGCTTACAAAATAAGCAATACAGTCATCATTATCTCCATTTCATAAGTAAAGTGAGCACGAAGAGATTAATTAGCTTGTCCAAGACGACACATCTAGTAAGCATTTCCTTGTTCACAAGATTTAGCTCAAGTGTCGTTATTGCTGATTACCGCTAAGTGTGAGGACCAGACCAGCTCCCTAGGTTCTAAGCCACTAGCTTTTCTCTATTGTCTTGTTGTGGAATGCCATTTTAAAATAAGAATTAGAATGAGGTTCTCATGCCTTCAAGGAAAGAAAACCTGTGAGTCTGAGTCCTAAATAATGAACAAAAACTGTACCAGGATTTAATTGTCAATGAATTATAAAGTTGTGTTATCACAGTGCAGTTAAATTCTATGTTCTGCCAATACCCATAGCTCCTACACTGAAGAGCTGTGACTCCCATATATAAGAACTGTTCAGTGGAGAGCCTGGGAACCACAGACCCCAGGGAGCCTGCTGCCACTATGTTGCTGATATACATCTTAAAGAAGACAGTGTCATAACATCTCAGCAGATGTAACCCAATAGAACAAATCCAGCATGGTTTATTGAAGAAGTTATTTTCACCTCATGGTGTGCTATGTACGTGCCAGAGTGAGCTTATAAACATGCTTTATTTAGATAATGTTTTAGGTTTTCTGCTCCAAGTGCTGGTAAAAACAGTAACCATGAGATTATAAGGAGCTGGTTTGATGACAGTAAGCAAGGGTTAGAAATACAATGTCTGTGCTCTGAGGTATTCTCAAGATCTCTAAAGGTTAATGTTGTCTGATCTTATTTGACTTTTTAAATATAAATTATTGGGGAGAGGTAGTAAATATTGAAAACTGAGTTTGTAGATAAACCTAAAATCTCTTAGCAAAATGTCAAGAAGAAGTCAGTCAGCAAATATTAATTGTACATCAGTGTTGGGCTAAGTATTGTTTTGGAACTTAGGATCAAGACAAAGTTTTTACCCTCAAAAAACATATTTCAGTGGGGAATAATAAACAATAAAGACATAAATAATGTAAAGATCAGTACATGCTATATAGAAAATGTAATCAGTTACTCTGAGAGAATGTACAGAATTGCCCTCCTGGCTCCCTTTTCTGGATGGTTCTTCATAAGGAAATTTGTGTCTGAAGATCTAACACGGTGGAAATGGTTATAGCATCTAGTCCTCAAGCTGCCACCATGAGGGTCAACAGAGGGATGACAAGTAGAATTACAGTCATTAGATTCTGCTTTGACACACTTTTCCCCAGAATGCTGTACTGGTGGGGTGGGAAGGACACTGTGATGTCGTGGCCCGTTTCTAGGGACGAGGAATGAACACAGAGACAAAGAGACACAGACACACAAAGACGGTACAAGACTGCAGCACTTCTGCTGTAGCGGTTTTATTTTTAACACAGCCTGTTTGGCAACTGTCCTACCACAATTTCTTTGTTCCCACGCTGTCGCGACTCAACACATCTCTGTTCCTTCTTGTTTTGTCTCCAGAGAGCCGATGTTTTCATCCTGAACTCTCTAGCCCTTACTGTTTTCAGATCAGGACACCCTGGACTCATGTTCAAGCCCACAGGCATATTCTGAGAAAAACAAAAAGAAACCATTCCCAGACAAAGTGTCCTCTACACTGTGGCTCTTCTTTTCCTTGGCTTTTTTTCTGTAGGGAACTACTTAGAGGTTCGGGGTCAATACCTTCAAGAATGCTGTTTTGAATCCAATTATATTTCCTTGTCTCTAGGTTTCAACCCTGGCACAGGAACAGGAAATGCATTTGGAGGAGACAACAGCGCTGGGTGCAACAAAGGAATCTCCTTCTACCTCACCACTCAGTGGTGGCTCAGTCCCTGGAGCCTACTTGAAGCCTCCTCATGACCCAGAGGCACACCACCTCCCCAGTGGGCACTTTGGTACTCATCTCCCCAGCTCTGACCTCAAGTCATGCCTCCCTTGTCTCCTCTGAAGTCTCCTTTCCTTCATTTCTGCCCATATCCCTCGCTGTTGGAATCCCTCATTTCCCTGCCATCTGTCTTCCTTCCCAGTGACCTTGTCTCTTCCTTTTGCTTATTCTCCAGTCATTCATGAATTTAGCAAGTTTTTGTCATGCACATGTTATAGGAAAGGCAGTGTTGGAGACCAGAGAGGTATAGTACATTGTCACTGCTTTCAAAGAACTTGTTATCTAGGTGGTAGAGAGTCAGTCATAAATGTAAAAAGAGACAACCTGGCCAGGTATGGTCGCTTACACCTGTAATCCTAGCACTCTGGGAGGCCGAGGCCGGTGGATCATTTGAGCTCAGGAGTTCGAGACCAGCCTGAGCAAGAGTAAGACCCTGTCTCTACTAAAAATAGAAAGCAATTAGATAGACAACTAAAAATATATAGAAAAAATTAGCCGGGCATGGTGGCACATACCTGTAGTCCCAGCTACTCAGGAGGCTGAGGCAGGAGGATTGCTTGAGCCCAGGAGTTTGATGTTGCTGTGAGCTAGGCTGACACCATGGCACTCTAGCCCGGGCAACAGAGTGAGACTCTGTGTCAAAAAAAAAAAAGAAGAGGGAACCTCATAAGACACATATGAATGATATCTGTCCTTAGGCATTTGATCCTGTCACAAATGAGCAATGTGGGCTTTATAAAAAGTAGTCTTTCGATCAAAAAACAAGACCATGGTGGACTGGAACTGATAAGGGATGCTTCACAAAGGAAGTAGCAGTAGCTTGAGCAGTGAAAAATGGGGCTGGATTTTGAAGGGGAAAGAAAAGTAGAAGGCATGCCATTAGGAAAGGAGATAAGCAAAGACTCTAAGCTGGGGGTTCCTTGGGTCCCATTGGAGTAGAGTCAGGAAGGGCTATGTTTGGGAACCTGGACCTTACTTGTACAGGACCTTGAGTTTGAGGCCAGGAGGATTGGGGGGGGTTGGGCAGAGGATGATGTATTTTAGGAGGATTACTCTGGCACAGGTGAGCATTGTGGATTGAATGAGAGGGAACCTCCGTACAAGGCTAGTGGAGTAAGATAGATGTGAGAAACATCATGGAAGAATCCATGGGACTTGGGTTTGAAAGAAGAGGAAGGGAAATTAGAATGTTTTGGGTAATAATGGAATCTTTGACAGAACTTGGGAAATCCAGAAAGGAAGGTGGTGAGAACATACATTTTGGACTCTGAACTTAAGGTGCTGCAGGACACCCAAGTGGAATGTCCCATGGACAACTGGAAGCATGTGGTACAGATCTAGGAGAGAAGTGAGAACTATGAGAGCAGTGTTAAAGTGATGAGGGTCAGTGAGATCACTGACAGAGAGAAAAAGGAAACACTGGGACCTGAGCTTCAGGGAATGTCCGTAATGAGAGGGAAAGAGCAGGAAGAGGACCCAGGGCATGAGGAACCAGAATTGGGAGAGGAAAATCGGACATGGCTGGTGTTAGGGAAGCCGTGGGAGAAGGAATGTGCCCAGAAGAAGAGCTCCCTTCAGAGAGGTTGAAGAGAGTGCAGGCTGGAGGAACACTGAGTTCTCAGTTTAAACAGGGACCTTCTACTGTGTACCCTCCAGGGAAAATTCATAGCAACTTGGGATAATGCCTTAAAGAAGAGGGTAGGAGTCAGTGTGTGTGTACCTGCCTGGTTCTCTTGAATCCACCCATTGAGAACATAGATTTTATGGAAGCCAAGGACAGGGTTTGTCCTACTCATAGCTTTCTTTCCTGTCTCAGCTCAACTTGCTTCCCCAGTTCCTGCCCTTCCCCAAGCTGGGAACTCAGGAGAACAAACAGAAGCAACTGTGCTTCAGATGGTGATACCCCAGGTGAGCTTCGTTCTTTCTGTTTTTTCCAAGTTCCCATGTCTGTGGCCCAAGAATGACTACAGCTCTCACCTCCAGGACTCTGTCCCTTCTGAGACTGCTCCTGTGGCTCTTCTGCCTAATTGCTTCCCCCTGGGGCTGGGTCCCTACTGCTGAGTTAATGGACTCTGTCTTGCCCTGGACTTGTCCTCTGGAATTGTCATCAAAGCTCCTGTCTCCCACCCCTTTGCCCACCAAGAGCCTGTACCCTGTGCCCTCCGTAGCCCTGATGACTCTGCCCTTCAGATCAGGAATGTTCCTGAGCAATAGCAGCTTGTTATTCCAGGATACTGTGGTGTATGAGGACCTATCTGTGGACTATACTGAGAAGAAGTGGAAAGGTCTGGCCTTTTACCGGAACATCATGCTAGAAAATAACCACAGCGCAGCCTCACTGGGTAATAATTCTGTTCCTCAGTAACTTAGAGTCTGCATTCTGTACATTTTCTTTGCTATATTCTTTGTCTTTTTTACCTTTTCATTAGGAAAATTTCCAAACATAGATAAACTAGAGTAAATAGTATAATGAACCTCTCTGCACCCATAACTCAGCTTTACAAGGATCAACATTCTCTTTACTTCATTACTGATTGACATAAGGTGTTTTAGTTGGGGTTTTTAGTTGTAAGGAATGGAGAGTCACTCAGGTTCTTGTAAGTGAGGAGCTCTGTGTTGTAAGGCTCCAAGGAATAGCAACCCAGAACAAACTGATCAGCTAGACCACACTGTGGGAAACAGGGACTTGTAGAGACTGAGCCTTGACCCAGGGCAGCCTGGAAGCCTAAGCAGCAAAAGCAAATGAATTTTTTTTTTTTTTTTTTTTTGAGACAGAGTCTTGCTCTGTTGCCCTGGCTAGAGTGCCGTGGCATCAGCCTAACTCACAGCAACCTCAAACTCTTGGGCTTAAGCGATCCTCCTGCCTCAGCCTCCCTAGCAGCTGGGACTACAGGCATGTGCCACCATGCCCGGCTAATTTTTTTTTTGTATATATATATTTTTAGTTTTCCAGATAATTTCTTTCTATTTTTAGTAGAAACGAGGTCTCGCTCTTGCTCAGGCTGGTCCCAAACTCCTGACCTTGAGCGATCTACCTGCCTCAGCCTCCCAGAGTGCCAGGACCACAGGCGTGAGCCACCG
>CAUYSK010041811.1:0-13441 GCA_963575035.1 Avahi laniger | reverse complement strand
TCTGCCTCAGCCTCCCGAGTAGCTGGGACTACAGGCATGCGCCACCATGCCCGACTAATTTTTTCTATATATTTTTAGCTGTCCAATTAATTTCTTTCTATTTTTGGTAGAGACGGGGTCTCGCTCTTGCTCAGGCTGGTTTCGAACTCCTGAGCTCAAACAATCCGCCTGCCTCGGCCTCCCAGAGTGCTAGGATTACAGGCATGAGCCACCATGCCCGGCCAAACACCAGAACTTTTGAAAGTCCAGTTATTATTTTTGACTCCCTGAAACATTAAGTACTGATAGTTTACAGTTGACCAGAAGCCTTACCAATAAAATAGTCAATGAATGCATATTTCATATGTATTATATTTTGTATTCTTATAATAAAGTAAGCTAGAGGAAAGAAAATGCTATTAAAAAAATTATGAGGAACAGAATATATATTTACTGTTCCTTAATTAGAGATGGTGGTCTTGCTGTCTTTGGAATGGCAGGTGGAAGAAAATCTGCTGTAAGTGGACCCATACTGTTGAAATCCGTTGTTCAAGGGTCAATTGTAATTAATCAATGATTACACAGGCAGGGTATTTCTACTGTGACATACATATATATATATACACCATGTAGTCTACATGGCAAGCTGCAACTTATGTAAAATACATACACACACACAAACACAGGCAGAAACAGACAGTGATCTCCTCAATCTCCCCAGTTCCTGTTCTTGTGACCCAGGGAGAAATATGCCATTACAGGGGTTGGTGTCATTTGAGGATGTGGCTGTGGACTTTACCTGGGAGGAGTGGCAGAGCCTAGATGATGGTCAAAGGACCCTGTACAAGGATGTGATCCTGGATACCTACAACAGCCTGGTATCCTTGGGTAAGTGAAATTCCCTAGTAACTACAAGTAGTAACACTTTTTTCCGTGTTGGTAAATATAGCACTCAATTATACGGTTTAGTGGTATTTGGATGTAAGATTCCAGTCCATGAAGAATGTTGAGTGTCGCCTCTCTTTAATGAAGAGTTTATATTGGGATTGTATAATACACCTCTTCAAACTGAATTGTTGTCATTCTTCAAAAGACCTGATGTAGCAGTTTGGCCAAGCTCTACATTTTTTCCCATTAATAGGACATTGCATTACAAAACCTGGGGTAATCTTAAAGTTGGAGCAAGGAGCAGAGCCATGCATGGGAGAAGAACCTGCAAAACTGAGATTCCCAGGTTAGTCAGTGCACAAGGTAGGGAGGCTGGGAAGAGTAGCAGACAGCAGATGTTGGTGGTGTTGACCTGTTCCAGCCAATTTTTTCAGCACATCCCAGACTTGAGGACACCTGGCCTGTGCACATCAAATTATGTGCATTCTATCCTGCATAAGGAAGGCTCTTATGTGTATATCTCTACCTTAATTTTTCCAAATATGTTCTTACCCAAAATCTTATGCCTACCTTCCACTTCTAAGATATTTTTCTAGGTTATATACATTCTTAACATTCTCAGTTGCCCTCTTTCCTCCCTTGTCAAGGACTTTATTTTTTTCATTTATTCATACTTTATTCTTTCAACACATCTTAGTTGGTAAGTTTTACACATTGATCACTTTATACTTATAGTTGTAATAGCAGTGATTAAAATAATGTCCCTTTTTCATAGAGTTTACATTTTGATGAGAGAAAAAGAACATATTTGTTAAGTGATCAGATAAAAACCACAAGGAATATTTAACTGGAGTGTGAGAGAGAAGTGGGATGTGATAAATTAAGAAAGATGGTCAGAAAAAGCAGTTTTGGGGGATTATTGCTTTCTTTGGCATAGCTTCAGATTTTGAAAACTCTTTTCTAATTTTGACATACAACATACAGGTAAATATAAAATCTATCTTCAAGAGTGGACATCAGTATTACAGATACAAATTTATAAATTGGTAGCTTAAAGCTGGTAAAGTCCTACTTAGAGAGAAGATTGCCAGGGAGTTGATTTTTTTAAAAGTGAGCAAAGAACTGCAAGAGTTAGCCTTGTGTACCACAGCCTAAGAAATCATGAAGGAGAGGAGGACCCCACATAGGAACATGGAAAGAGGTTGGCCTTCTGGAAGGAGAACCAGGAGATTCTTTGTCCAAGGGAACCAAAGGTTTCAGGGTGAAGGGGTCAGATTTCTGTTCTGGAGTAGAGAAGTTAGCATTGTCCCTCCTCTCTGTGGAAATCATTCTAGAACAACAAAAAAGAAATATACAGGAGACTCTGTTTTCTATGAAAATAGGAGACAGCTGAACTTCCAACACACAAAAGCCTTAGGAACTATGTGAATTATTAACCAGAGGTGCATGTACCAGGAATTCAGGGAAGAATTGCCAGGGCTATTGATTTCAGAAGGAGCCACAAATATACTTTGCCAAGATGATGAGCACAGTCCAGGCGTGGTGGCTCACGCCTGTAATCCTAGCACTCTGGGAGGCCGAGGCAGGAGGATCGCTTGAGCTCAGGAGTTCAAAACCAGCCTGAGCAAGAGTGAGACCCCGTCTATACTAAAAATAGAAAGAAATTAGCTGGACAACTAAAAATATATAGAAAAAAATTAGCCGGACATGGTGGTGCATGCCTATAGTCCCAGCTACTTGGGAGACTGAGGCAAATGGATTGCTTGAGCCCAGGAGTTTGAGGTTGCTGTGAGCTAGCCTGATGCCATGGCACTCTAGCCCGGGCAACAGAGTAAGACTCTGTCTCAAAAAAAAAAAAAGAAAAAGATGATGAGCACAGCCTGGGTTGCAGAACCAAATCCTGTGTGCAGCAGAGAAAAGTTGCCCAGTGTGGTGGACTGGAGCATTTTGTCTCTCTGTGGTTCTCTGAAGCAGAGGAAGTCAGATTAAATTAAGAATATTGATCAAGCTGTCTTCATGTAGCATGGGTAAGAAGAAAGTTTGTAAAACTCCCAAATGCCTATAGTCATTTGCTAGATAAGACTTAAAACCGAACAACTGTATATGCTAATCCAGTCTCTAAGCCTTACTCCTACTTAGATGACCAACAGTGGCCCACTCTTGCACCTGCATGTAGCTGATACAGGAAAACCTTGTCATTTTCAAAGCTGAATAGTGAGAAAAATACCAGAACAAGATATCCACTGTTGTGAAAAGAACAAAATAGAGAAAACCATACCATTGTTAAAAGAATAAAATAGAGAAAAAGAGTGGGAATACAAATGGAAGTTGCTTGTAGTTCATAGCTACAACTAGGCAGTAGGTGAATACTTTTACCAAATATTTCTTCATAAATTAAAGGGATAAAATAAAAACATGAATTAACATTAGAAAACCTGTTCACATCAGTTATTACATTATGTCCATGGGAAGAAAAATCAAATAGTGAAAACCAATACCCATGATTGATTTTTATAAAATTTTATACCACTAAGCTGGGAAAAAGCTGCTTTACCTTTACATGAGCACTGCATAAGAAAAGCTTTTTTGTGGCACATGAATATGGTTATTTTTTTCTCATTTCAGATGTCCAGATGGTTGATGATTTAATTGAGAGAAGCCAAGAAAGTCGCAGTAGACATTTGAGGCAAGCTGTATTCACCAACTGCACACACCTACAAAGGAGAGGGTGGCATTAGGAAATGCGTGTAATTTGAGTTCACACCATATACCAATACTGATGATAAATAATGGAAACTATTCAGCAGTGAGGCCTGAGGAGCTTAATGTAGGTCAGAAGGAGCTTCTCCCTAGTAATCCTGATGGGATGAAGGCTTCAGAGAAACCTGATGTTTGTAATATAATGGGGGAATCCCTCAGAGGTCCTGAGGATTTTAGTCGGCAACACAAGATTCAAACTGGGCAGCAACATTGTGAATATAATGCACAAGGGAAAGACTTTAACGTGGAGACAATATTATTAATGCATAAACATGTTGCTATGAGAAACACGACCTGTAAATATCATGAATATGGAAAAGCCTGTGATAAGTCAGCTCCTGTTGCCCAAGAGATAACTCGGGTTAGGGAAACTTGTGAATGTCATGTATATGGCAAAACTTTCTCTACAAAGTTTAACCTTACTGAACCTCAGGAAAAACACACAGGAGAGAAACCCAATAAATGTGGTGAACGTGAGAAATTCTTCTTTACAAAATCAGTCCTTAGAAAACATCAGAGAACACATACGGGGCAAAAGCCCTATACATGTAATGACTGTGATAAATCCTTCCGTCAGAAGCTAGGCCTCATTATGCATCAGAGAATCCACACAGGGGAAAAACCCTATGAATGTTATGAATGTGGAAAAACCTTTCGCCAAAAGTCAGCCCTTACTGTACATCACAGAATCCACACAGGCGAAAAACCCTATGCATGTAATGAATGTGGGAAAGCCTTCTGTGACAAGTCAGGTATCACTGTACATCAGAGAATGCACACAGGGGAAAAACCCTACAAGTGTAGTAAATGTTGGAGAAGATTCCGTATGAAGTCAGTCCTCACAGTCCATCAGAGAACTCACACACAGGAAAAACCCTGTGAATGTAGTGAATGTGGAAAATGCTTTGGCCAGAAGTCACACCTCAGGAACCATCAGAATGTTCACACAGGTGAGAAAGCATATGAATGTAAAGAATGTAGAAAAACTTACTACTGCAAATCAGCTCTCAATGTACATCAGAGAACTCACACTGGTCAGAAACCCTATGAATGCAGAGAATGTGAAAAAACCTTTGACCGAAGGTCAACCCTCACTAGACATCAGAGAATTCACTCAGGTGAGAAACACTACGAATGTAATGAATGTGGGAAAACCTTTGGCTGGAAGTCAAACCTCACTGTGCATCAGGGTATTCACAGAGGTGAAAAACCATATGAATGTCAGGAATGTAGAAAAACTTTCTACCGTAATTCAGACCTCACCAGACATCAAAGAACTCACACTGGTGAGAAACCATATGAGTGTGATGATTGTGGAAAAACTTTTTTCCAGAAGTCAACCCTCAGGATGCATCAGGATAGTCACACAGATGAGAAACCATATGAATGTAAAGAATGTAGAAAAACTTTCTCCCATAAGTCAGTCCTCACTGTACATCAAAGAACTCACACTGGTGAGAATCCCTACGTATGTAGTGAATGTGGGAAAACCTTTGGCCGGAAGTCACACCTCAGCAGACATCAGAGAATTCACACAAGGGAGAAATCTTGTATGGGAGAGAGTGACTATGTGACCTCCAAAAACCATTCTCTTTTCTTTGGAACACACAGATAACCTGCATTTCTCAGCATCCTAGTATTGTGTGCAGGGCCATGTGACACTGAGCTCTGTCCAGGGGAATATGGACAGAAGTGATGAACATTACTTCCAGACCTGGCAACAGAAAATTGCTAATATGGTCTTCCCTGATTTTTCACACCATGTGTGACTAATGTTCAGATAATCCCCAAGGTGGTCCTAGGGGCCGTCAGATTGACAAACTCAGTGTGATTTAAGAAGTCTCCCTTTTATACTTAGGTGAATGAGAAATAAGTGCCTGCTCTGTTGAGCCATTGTGTGATCTCTCTCCATTATAACAGCCCATTCTAGCTAATTCACTTTATGAAATTCCTGAAAGAAATTATCAGTGCTTGCGAATAACAACATTTGCACAGGAGAGAAACTTGTGTTGTCATCTTTTAGCCCCAAGTCACTGTTAAAAAGTCAGAGAGTGTCTTGTCAGTCAAGCACATCTTAGTGAACACTGAGAATAAACTAAGTCTTTATAAATCTTTTTAATGCGGCAAAGCTTTCTCTAAGACTTCCAACTTTTTTACTTACCAGTATTTAAACAGAAGGGAAAACTATTAATTTATGTAATGTGGATGTAAATTTTCAAATAGAAATGTTAGATACACTATCAAGAATATTTTTAAGCTATTTGACAAAAGAGTCATTAAATTTGAGAGGTGATATTCTCTGCTCAGGGACATTTGTCTGTGTCTGGAGACAGTTTTAGTTGTCATAACCGAAGGTCAGGAGGGATGCTGGTTATGTGGCCTACGATTTACAGTGCAGCCCCCTCAGGTATGTAGGATGTACACATACAAGTATTCTATGGTAAAAGAAATTTTTCGTAATGGAAGCCAGCGTCACTGGGCAGAGAATATATACATTTAGAGTAGTCATTTTCCACATTAAATACTAGCCTCTTTTTGTCTTGTTGCATATATTAGTTCTAAAGTACATACTTTCCCCCTATTTTTCTAGTGTATGTAAATTTACATGACCATCACTACTAAATTGTTCTTAAGATAATTCTTTTCCTAAAGTTCAAGGCTAACGCAGAGCCAGCCAGTGTGTCACATAGAAACGTTTCTATCAAAGTGCACTCATCAGGCATGTAATTTTTAAAAACTTCAGTCTGAATTAATATAAAAAACTGTAGACAATAGTATTCATTCTATTGAGTATAAAGCAGTCCCTCAGGGGAAAATTTCCCCTTTGTTGCTGTTTCTCTGATCTTTAAATGGGCCAGCAGCTTATTATGAGTTTGTGCGCCAAGTGCCGTGTACCTGGGGAACGTCTGTGTTTGTGTTTGCAGTGTGGAGCGCTACACTGCGCCTTGCCAATAGTGGCAACGCAGTTAGTCCTGGCTCCACTTGTTATGTAAATAACTTTTGACTGTAATAGCCCGTCTGGGCTTCTGCTTCCTCACACGTAAGAACGGAGTGATAGTAGACCCTGCCTCAAAGGGTCACTGTTCGGACTGTGGTAGCTTATTTTACATTGTTATAATGGAGTGCCTGAGGCTCAGTCGTTCATAAGGAAAGAAGTTTATTTGGCTCATGGTTCTGCCTATTGTAAAAGAAACATGGTGCCAGCATCTGCCTTTGGTGAGGGCCTCGGGAAGCTTTCATTCATGATGTAAGGCAAAAGGAGCCAGGGCGTCACATGGTGAGAGGGTGTGCCAGTCTAGTCTTTCAGCTCCTTCACTCCGTGAACCTGCCCTGGCAAAGTCACTAATTTCTACCATGCTGCAAAAAGTGGCATCCTCGTGTCCTCACTGATGGGAATTCTCCACTGCATCTGATGCTGCCATCGGGGTCATTCCTCCCTCGGTGATCCTAGGCTGCCTCTCACATTTGAGGAAAAGACTTGATTGTTGTTGACACTCCTGTTCACACCCTAAATGAGACATTTCAGTCCCCTGTGAGATCCTGGGTAAAGAAGACAGGCATTTGTTGTATGTCCGGGTACCAGAATGGAGCAGGAAAATGAAGACAGGAGAAGGCATGGCATCACATCTGTGTCCATTCCCATCCTGAATGCTTTTGGTTCCTAGAGGAGCTGTGGACCTGAAGCATTGGACCTTTGCATGTCAGAACATGAGGAGTGTTGCAGCAGGTCCTGGTGACAAAGGCCGACACCAAGGGGGTGAGTTTCGTCGCTCTCCTGAAAATGTCTGTGTGCCCATATGTGCTGGCTACCATTTCCACTATATACATATTAATCATTATGATTTTAAAGACTTAGAGTTTTTAAACATTTGGGTTATCTCTGTGTCTGCTTCTATTGATATCTTTGTCTCAACTGTGGGTTGTATTTTTTAATTTACTTTTAATTTCAAAATATTAAGGTGGTACCAGTGTTTTTACTACATGGATATCTTTTATAATACTTAGGTCTGGGCTTTTGGTGTGCCCATCACCAGCATAGTGTTCGCTGTACCCAGCAGGTAAGTTTTGATCCCACACCCACCCTTCTGCTCTCCCTCCTTTTGGTTCCTAATGTCCTTTATAGCTCTTTCTGCCGTGTGTGCCCATTGTTTAGCTCCCACTTATTAGTGAAGAATATGGTGTTTATTTTTCTATTCCTGAGATACCTCACTTAGGATAACGGCGTGTATTTTTATTTTCTTAATGATTACTTTTGAAGAGCAAATGTTTTAAATTTTGGTAAAGTAAAATTTATCATTTTTTCTTTAATAGTGATTTTGGTGTCATAAAAACCTCATCCAACTCAAGATCACAGAGATTTTATTCTATGTTTTCTTCAAGAAGTGTCATAAATTTAGGTCTAGGATGGATTTTGAGTTAATTTTGTGTACGGCATGAAGCAGTCCTGAGTAATTTTTGCGTAGGTGTGGAGAACTCGATAGTTCTTTCTTCTTTTCCATGTGGCTATGCAGTCATTTCAGTCCTGTTTGTCTAAGCTGTCATTTTCCCCCATCCAACTACCTTGATCTCTCCGGTTAGAATTAATTGACCCTGAATGAAAGGTTCAAGTGTAGACCTCTATTCTGTTCCACTTGTCTGTAGGTCTGTCTTTATGTCAGGATCACACCGTCTTTATTACTACAGCTTTATGGTAAAACTGGATGCCTGGTTGTGTAAGTTCTGCAATTTTGTTCTTTTTCAAAATTGTTTTGCCTGGTATAATCGTCTAGATCCTCTGAATTTCCACACACATGTTAGGGTCAGCTTGTCATTTCCACTAAAAAAGAGCCTGCCAGGGTCAGTAGGAATTGTGATTAGTCTGTAGATCAGTTTAGGGGAAAACTGCTCCTTAACAATATTTTTTTTACAATCTGTGAATGCTGTGTATCTTTCCATTTAATGGACTGTCTTCAGCTTCTCTCAGCCATGGTTTATAGCTTTCAGGGTATGTATTTGCACATACCCAGTTTTGTTAAATTTATTCTTTTTGATAATATTGTGAAGGGAATAGCTTTTAAATAGAACTCAGATTTTTCGTTGCCAGTGTATAGAAATGACTAAGTGTTGCATCTTGATATTGTGCCCTGCAACCTTGCTGAGCTACTTTATTATTTCAACTGGTTTTAAATTTATTTTTCAGGATTTTGTTGCCTGCAAATAAACACAGTTTTACTTTGTATTCTGTATGCCTTCATTTTTCCTGCTCTCTTGTGCTGGCTGGAACGTTAGTGCAGTGTCCAAAGTGGTGGGAGGAGGCACGCTCGCTGTCCCCAGTCCTGGGAGAAGCATTCAGCCTTCCCTGTGACCACACACCGCACTCACGTAGCCACACACGTAACCTCACACACCACACACACCATACAGACACACACAGCCTCACACGGAGACAGGTGCACACACATCACAGAGTCTTAGGGCCATACCAAGAAGGAAGCAAACGAGTGTGGCTGTGGGGTCCCTAGCCCTGGACAGAATTGAGGCGCAGGGACAGCGGTGCCTGGTCAGTTCCTTCCTCCGTGCGCACTGGTGGAGCCTTCTCGGCTGTGCTCTCCAATTGCTCTTTGCGGTTCTGTGTGATATATTCGAACGTGCTCAACTTCCTGGACACTAGACAGGGGAAGGAGGACAGGGCAGGGTCCCCAACCCGCAGCCGTGCACAGCGTCCTCACGACAGCTCAGCTCTGCCTGCCGTGAGGCCCTGTGTGGCCAGGACAGGGTGCAGCTGCCTTGTGGTCCCTGCTCTGCCGCCAGCTGAGGAGGCACACGGGCATGCAGGGGGCCTGGGGCAGGGGCTCTTCTGTGTCTGCTGCCCCCCGAGGGACCACGCCTGGCCGGCATTGCGAGTGTGGGTGGCAGCAGAGGGGGCCACCCCAGAGCTCTGCATCCCTGGAGGGCAGCTTGGGAAGGCCCACTGTGTCTGAGGGTCCAGGCAGCCAGTGGGGGGTCCTCGCGTCTGGACACGGCGTGCTGTACACCTCAGGGGATGCACAGACAGGAGTGTGGGGCGGGACTGGCTGCACAGGTGCTGCCACCAGCCTGAGGCCACACCGCTGGGTCCTGGGACCACACAGCCCCGTGGGCACTCGCGTACTCAGCCTTGCGAAGGGACTCCTCCCTAAGGCATTTTTTGTTCTCTCCCCAATATCTCAGCCTTTCGGAAGTGCAGCCTAAAGAGCAGACTTGACCAACTTCTGCACGGACCCCGACGACTCACCACCGCCACCAGCAGCTCACTCTCAAACAGGACCCCGCAGACCCGGCGCCTTCCAGCCCCACGAAACCTGGCCTGCTGCACACGCCCTCGCCCTCCGCTCCTGTGCCACGGCTGACATCGCTTGCCTCCAAGCTTCCCTCCTCCTCCCTTGGCAGTGCTCCCGGCCTCACTCATCGCCTTTCTGGGTGGACCCCCTGGGGTTTGGTGACGGAGCAGACACCGGCCGGAGAGGTGAGTGTGGAGCGCTGGCAGGGGCCGCCAGCTCGCTCTTTGCCGCCAGCGGGGACAGAAGCGCCCCAGGGCGTGAGACGTGTTTATCAATAAAGGAGCAATGTTGATAAAAATGGGTTCTGTGCCTATTGCAGCCACATGCTTCCTTGGAGAAGCCAAACTTTCCTTTTTCTTTCTCTAAAAACCAACAAACATGAGAACAGATGGTTTATACTTATTTCTAGAAAGTGAAGAGGGCCGCCCCCGAAGCCTATTTGCAGCTCAGGGCCTGAAGGGTCAGCAGCCCCGCCTGTGCCCGCAGGGTTCCTGCGAAGGTTTTGTTCTTGGGCCTGACTCATCTGCCTCGATTGACTCCCGGGCTCTCGTTTCTTCCTCAGCTCCTCGCAGCCTGTGTCATGGCTTGAGCACACAAACTTGCCTTTGTTCGTGTTCTGTTTAAAATATTCGTTCATGTGCCCGGGTTTGCAGAAATACCATCAAAGCCAGATTGTAAGCATGCCCTGGAACCTCCCGGAGGCCGCGCTCAGCCTGGGTAAGTGCCACAGGAAACAGTTAACACACTGACTGCCACACTAAAAACAAAGCAAGCAAGAAAGAAAATTTCCCTGGGGCCATGGAGTTTTGTTAAAACAACACGATCCTTTCTAATTTGTTATTTTTTATTGTTTTCTATGTGTGAGTTATATGCAATGCAATCCACATTGTTAGAATCAAATTGTCGATATTACTTGTAACAATAAGAATATCAACAAGTAAGATTTTCATGACCCAACTGCAGGATTTTGCTTCCTGCGGCCCTGGGCTCAAAACCAGCCTGAGTTAAATACAGTCATTGTGTTAAACTGATAAAGTAGAGGGGGAGAGACAGCCACAAGCTTCAGACCTTCCAGCGGGAACCTGACGCCAGGCGACTGTCTCCCAGTGTGACTGGACGCTCCCTCAGCTCCGGCGCCTGGGAAACCCTGTACTTCCCTGACCTCAGCCAGGGTTTGCTCCTCATAGCTCTGGTTGGCACCCCGTGGCGCACGCCTTCCCAGGGGATCGCATCCTTGCCCTGCTGAGCTGAGGACTCACTGGGTGTCTGTCCCCTGAGCTTCAGTGGCTCCCAGCAGCCCACCCTGGGTGCTCAGGCCTTGTGGCCCCATCCCTGAGTGGCGGTTGGGCCTGGCAACTGCCGCCCAAGGAACAGAACACAGAGGCGGTGCTGCGACGCCGCTGCCCAGAGTGCGAGGAGCGCACAGAAGACCGACCCGCACTGCCCTGGCTCGAGCTCTCCGGCCTCCCGCTTGCTCACCCGCTCGGATGGGCGGCTGCTCGCCCTACGAGAGCCCACGTGGCTCAGAGTGAAGGAGAAGGTGGCTCCTGACTGACAGCCCAAAAGGAACTGCTCTGATCCCCACCTTACGGGGACTCAGGGCAGACCCCCCAGCCCGCAGGTGAGAGCGCGGCCCCACCGGCACGCGGGGGCAGCCTTGTGAGGGACCCTGTGCAGAAGGCCCCGCTCGGCAGTGCTGGACTCCTGACCACACAAACTGGTAGGTAAAAAATAGGTATAGTTTTAAGCTGCTACATTTTGGGGTAGTTTTACTATGACTAATGATAACTAATACATCACCTTTGTCCTGGAAATCTATTCTTCGATGTGCAAACACCCTAACGTCAACGTGTGCCTGACTGGTCAGGAGAACCTGGCTGGGCTGTCCTCCCTCTCGAAGGGGGAGCAGGCCCCACGCCAGCCTGCCCGTCCTCAACTCGCCCCTGCCAGCCACTAAGTCCTGCCGGGTTTGAGACCCTGATGGTCCTCCCATCTCGCCCTATCTGTCCTGTGAACTCATCACCCATGTCTGGACTGGCAGCAGCAGGCTCCGGGCCGGCTTGCTGTCCCTGGTGTGTCCCTCCAGGCTGGGGACACATGGCTGCAGGGCGCTAGCTCCCAGGGCGGCTGTCACTGCTCTCCCCACAGTCAGTGTGCTCCGGTGCTTCCGGAAGAACCTCAGCAAGTGGGACTTGTGTGGGTTCAGTGGTTCTCTGGCTCTGCGGAGGACGTCCCCCACACTAGACAAGCTCGAGTGACCACAGCAGGCCCCGCTGGTGCCGTCCTCTCATGCAGGCCACAGACGCAGGCGGGGTGTGCTGGCAGGGTGGCTGCACCGCCTTGCACTGGGCGTCCGGGGCCTCTTCCTCAGCCCCACCTGCTCAAACGCAGGTGCCCGGGCAGCCACACGGCCCCGGGGCTGTGCTGCCCAGCTCAGAGTCACAGTCCCCTGGGTCCAGAGGTGGCTGACCCCCCAGGGCCAGCTGGACCGAGACCAGGGTCAGGTTTTGGGGAGGAGACGGGCAAATGTGCCCCCCACCACCGCGCCAGCACTGAGGAGAGCTGGCTGCAGCTCTGCCTCCCCCTCGATTCCCCCTGGGAGCCCCCAGGAGTCCTTCTCAGAGCCCCTCAGGCTGTGGACGAGCCAAGTCCAGCGTCCAAAGGCCTGCGGCCAAGGCAAATTGGGCTGAGGAGTCGCCTGACGGGCAAAGCTGGGAATGCCGGGCTGTCTTGGAGGCAGGCGTGCTGGCCACAGAGCCACCTGCATGTCCCTTCCTGTCTCTGTGGCTCAAGGAGCCTGTCGGAAACACCACTGCCTGGCTGAGCACAGGCCTGGGTGTCCCTTCAAATGCCCCCAGGTCCCTGGTCCTGTGACGCTTTCCCGAGGCTCTAGCCCTGATGGAGGCTGCTGGGGCAGAGCTGCTCCCAGTCCTCGGCGTGAGGTGCGCGCCCTGCAGAGGACGGGAAGGGACTGGCCGGCACCACAAGAGCTGCAAAGACTCGGTCTCCTGGGACCAGCACATCCTTGAGGGAAGCAGCCTGTGTGCTGTGTCCCCAAACGCCACTAGTGTGGACACCTCCACCGGCCTTGGGCAGAGCACCTGGCCAGGGCCAGCCTGGGCAGGGCAGCCAGGGCGTGAAGCAACAGGCAAGGCGTCTACACCTGTGGTCTAGGCACAGAGGTGCCCATTCTGCCTGCTGGGGGATGTGGCCAGTGCCGCGGTCCAGCCGCAGCAGGTCCAGGGGTCCCTGAAGGTGGGTCTTGGCGTCTTCGATGGGACACAGTAAAACACACAACTCAGAGGTTGAATGTAACTGCTCCGCTTATTGCTTGTAACTTACAGTTATTTATAGTCTAACGAAGGCTTAAGCTTTATTGTTTTCATTCTAGGTAATATTTAGTTTTTGTTTTACAATCTTACAATACCAATAGTGCTAATGATTAAGCGTAGGATGTGGTCTTGACCCTCGTGGTCAAAGTGTTAGACAAAAGGTTTCTATTTAGTTTCTATGTT
>CAUYSK010041807.1:0-25541 GCA_963575035.1 Avahi laniger | reverse complement strand
AGTCCCAGCTACTTGGGAGGCTGAGACAGTAGGATTGCTTGAGTCCAGGAGTTTGAGGTTGCTGTGAGCTAGGCTGACGCCACGGCACTCGCTCCAGGCAAGAGAGTGAGACTCTGTCTCAAAAAAAAAAAAAAAAAAGAGTTGGAGTTGCAGAGTGTTTTCCCCACTTACTCCTGTAACCTACTCCAGGCACACTCACCTCACCAACTTCTAAGGGAAAAGAAACCCTAGGGTTTTGCAGAACAGTTTGAAAACCACCAAGTTAAAGTAATCCCAAAAATGAGCACCAGCCCAAGTGCCTAAGTACCTGAAAAAAAAAAAAATCAGGGGAGGCCAGGCCTGGTGGCTTATACCTGTAATCCCAGCACATTGGGAGGCCAAGACAGGGAGATTACTTGAGCCCAGGAATGAGAGGCTGCAGTGAGCTATGATCATGCCACTGCACTCTAGGCTGGGTGACAGAGTGAGACCCTGTCTCTAAAAAGAGAGAGAGAAGAAGTGTGGCAACTTTAGTAAACTCTTGGCGAGATAATACTGATGTTGGTCTCAATCCATGCTCCTGATAAAGCAGCAGTAGAGAGCTGGCCAGTGTCACAGAACAGAATGCAGAGGGAACTTCAATTAATGGAGTGGCAGCTTCCACAGGTCTGCTTGGAAAGGCTTTCATACATCTTTTTGTATCTTTCCTTCCCTCCCCAGAACAAAATCCAAGGTATCGTCTTTGATCTTGTCACTCAACAAGCCTTTGACATTGTTATCATGATGCTCATCTGCCTTAACATGGTGACAATGATGGTAGAGACAGATACTCAGAGCAAGCAGATGGAGAACATCCTCTACTGGATTAACCTGGTGTTCGTGATCTTCTTCACCTGTGAGTGTGTGCTCAAAATGTTTGCCTTGAGGCACTACTACTTCACCATTGGCTGGAACATCTTCGACTTCGTCGTAGTCATCCTCTCCATTGTTGGTGAGTGGGGTGGGGACGGTAGGGGAAGGAAAAAGGACCCAATGGGTTTTGAGGATGAGATTTCCTGGGAGAGCAACGAGGCACACAGATCTAAGTGCAAGAAGGTCACCCTCATAGCTTAATCCCCTGTGTGCCCCTGAGTCGTCTCATGGGCCTGCCTAGCAGTTACAGAATCAATGAGTTTCTCCTGAGTATTCATAGTAGTAGTCTTGGATTGTAAATTCTGTGACTCAGGAAAAAAATAAAGATTAGATTTGGTTCTTGCTTTCAAAGAGTTCAAAGTCTAACAGGGAATGTAAAAGAAAGTTGTCATTAAAAAATATAGCTACAGGCTGGGCATGGTGGCTCATGCCTATAATCCCAGCACTTTGAGAGGCTGAGGCAGGAGGATCACTTGAGTCCAGGAATTCAAGACCAACCTGGGGAACACAGCAAGACCCCATCTCTACAAAAAATTTAAAAATTAGCTGGGTGCAGTGGCACAGACCTGTAGTCCCATCTACTCAGGAGCCTGAGGTGGAAGGATTCCAGGAGTTCGAGGGTGCAGTGAACTGTAATCGAGCCACTACACTCCAGCCTAGGTGACAGAGTGAGACACTGTCTCTTAAAAAAATTTTTTTATGTATATACACATATATATACGTGCATGTGTATATATATATTACAGATATATATCCATGTGTATATATTCATGTGAATATGTATATATATTCTTATTTATACATATATAAAAAACAGAAATATAAAATGGAAAAAGGAATGATTATTAAGTTGAATATTAGTGAAATAATCTAGGAAAATTCTAGAAGTGATGGCTGTGGTAGTGGTGCTGCTGACGGCAATGCTTATTTACTGAGCCTTTACCATGGGCCAGGTACAGTTTGAGAGTTTATTCATCTGTGTTATCTCCTTTTGACACCTGTGTTTGCTACTTATGACAGCCCAGGAAGCAGGCTGTTTTATTATCTTTACTGTATAGATGTCTAAGGTCAGTGAACTAGAAGGTAGCAGAGGCAGAACTCAAGTTGATCAGAAAGTCCATATTTTTAACAGTGACTATGTTTTGCTAAAAACACAGGAGGGTGATGTCCTGGCAGGCAGGTAGAAGGAAATGCCAGCCCATTGATTGCCCTCTCCAAATTTTTCCTTGCCTTCCTGAAAGGCATCTTGAATGGTAAAACTCAGTCTTGGTTCCAGGCAGGTTTGACTCATTTATACAGCAGAGGGAGCATGCTCAAGACCCACGGGGGCCAGCGCCAGAGCTGCAGAGGCCAGACTGGGCTAGTGAGGTGGTGGCTGTGGACACCAGAAGGCAGCTGGCATCCCTTAGCCAGTGCCACCCTCTAGTTCTGTCCTCTAGAGCAGCATGTCCAAAAGTGTGTTGATATGTAGAACACTAGTACCAAATGTTTCTCCCCAAGAAAAGAATCCCATGATGAAATGACTTCAGGTAACCCTGTGCATAGATTTCCCTTTGGAGGGTCCTAAAGTCTATTGGAAGTCCCGCAGTAAAGAATTCTGTTTAGCTTTAACATGCCATCCCACCATTGTTAGACTACAACACCATTTTTTCAAGTAATAATAATGATATCTCACATTTTAGTGGAATATACTATGTTCTGGTCACCGTTTTAAGGGCTTTACATGTGTTAATTCATATAATCCTCACAACAACCTTTTAAAAATCACGAGGAACTGAGGCACAGAGACGTTACTGAGGCATGTGGCTGGTAAGTGAGCAAGTGGGGTTCGAGCCCAGCCCCTGCCTTAAATCCATGCTCCTTATTTCTCATAAAACACACTTGGGACAGTGCTGCCCTTGTTCACTGTTCTTGAACTTTTTCTGCTCACCCATCATTGAATGGGATAGAAAATCCACAGAGCAAGTCATGCCCCCTATTCTCAAATGGTATTCTAAAATAAAGAGAAGGAAAAGTGATACTTCTGATTATTGGGATTTTTGTTAAACATCATCACTTTGTTCAGAAACAAAAGAACAGAAATTATCTTTATAAATTAGAAGTAATTAGGGTAAAACTAGCCTTGGAACCACTTAGAGTACCCCTTTAAATGGTGATCCTACTGCCTAGATTACTGTCTGCCCCATTTCTCGCCCCTTCTATGGGAACAAATACACGTTCATCCTTCAAAAACTTACTCAGACATCATCTTCTCTCCGAAGCCTTGCTTGCCCACCATATATGGTAGGATGCAAGTATTACATATACTGTAATACATATTATGTCATCTGACTTCTTCAGTTACTGCTCATGACTTAATTGGAAAAGGGGACCTCTCCTTGTTGCTCCGTAGTTTTTAAGGTAAGTGGGCCGGTTGAGGTGGATCTGGATGAATGTAAATAGAAAAGGTCCTCTGATTTGTACACTTTCACCTTTTACTTTGATATCCTAGTAATTCCTTGGCATTTTTACCTGTTGATAATGGTTTCCAATTTATGGCTTTTAGCACAAATTCTAGAAGCTTTGAGTTGAAAGTCACTTCTGAGAATTCTCTCTAGTTTTCTAGCTAGTTTGGTAAAGTAGGGAGGTGGGGCAATGAGAAACCAAAGATTTTTTTCAGAGCCAAGAAGAAGATACTTTGAAAATTGTTGGTATTAGCAGAATAAGACATCAAAATCAAAGGGTAGCAAGGTCATGGAGTGAGCTGGAAGCTCTCTCACTCATTGTGGATATAGAAATTCAGGACCATTGTGGAAAGTATCAATAACACCTCAGAAAGTTGAATGTGCACAAATCTGAAAAAAAATAGCCAGGCACAGTGGTTCACGCCTGTAATCACAGGACTTTGGGAGGCTGAGGGGAGAGGATCACTTGAGGTCAGGAGTTTAAGACCAGCCTGAGCAAGAGTGAGACCCCATCTCTACTAAAAATAGAAAAACTTAGCCTGGCGTCATGGCGCACGCCTGTAGTCCCAGCTACTCAGTAAGCTGAGACAGGAGAATTGCTTGAGCCCAGGAGTTTGAGGTTGTAGTAAGCTGTGATGATGCCACTGCACTCTAGCCCGGGGTGACAGAACAAGACCCCATCTCAAAAAAAAAAGAAAAAAATCTGATAAAAATTTATTGTCCTTGAGTAGGAAAACACATAAATGAGGACCTATTCATAAAAAGGGGAATACCATTCAATTGTTCAAATAAATAATCTAAAATTATTTTACCATGATGGATCAATCTCACAAACATAATGTTAATTCTCAAAAACAAGTTAGAGGCCGGGCACAGTGGCTCATGCCTGTAATCCTGGCACTCTGGGAGGCCGAAGTGGTAGGATAGTTTGAGCTCAAGAGTTCAAGACTAGCCTGAGAAAGAGCAAGACCCCCTCTCTACTAAAAGAAAAATAGAAAGAAAATAGCTGGAAAACTAAAAATATATAGAAAAAATTAGCTGGGCATGGTGGTGCATGCCTATAGTCCCAGCTAATCGGGAGGCTAAGGCAGAGGGATTTCATGAGCCCAGGAGTTTGAGGCTGCTGTGACCTAGGCTAATGCCACAGCACTCTAGCCTGAGCAACAGAGTGAGACTGTGTCTCAAAAAAAAAAACAAAAAAACAAGTTAGAGATCTGAGTAGATAAATCCAAAAAGACAAATCAAGTATAATGTCCTAACCATAGTAGGATGCTCTCTATAATTTATGGACTCATACATAGTTAAACTGTAAAGACACACCCTAGAATGATATTTACCATCTTCAGGATTGTGGATGCCTCTGGGGATGGAGAGAGAGGAAGGAAATTTGGTAAAATGCTAGCCTCTATTAAATCTGTGTGTTAGTCAGCTACAATGGCTCATTCCTATAATCCCAGCTACTCAGGAGGCTGAGGCAGGAGGATGGCTTGAGCCCAGGAGTTCAGGACCAGCATGGGCAACATAGTGAGACCCCATCTCAAAATGCAAACAAACAAAAAAACAACATCAAAAATCTGTGTGTTAGGCACATAGGTGTTTATTCTATTGTTTTCTTTACTTTTCTCTGTGTTTGAAATCTGTAATTTCTTTTATTATGAGAGTTCAGATTGATAGCAAGGCACTCATGCTGCAAAATCCCTTTGAACTTAAGGGTTGCATAGTGCCAGGTAAAAGAAGCAAAGAGAAAGGTATCTCCAATCTCAGTAACGTAACTTCTTCTATTCCTCTTCTTAGGAATGTTCCTGGCTGATATAATTGAGAAATACTTCGTATCCCCAACCCTATTCCGAGTCATCCGATTGGCCCGTATTGGGCGCATCTTGCGTCTGATCAAAGGTGCCAAAGGGATTCGTACCCTGCTCTTTGCCTTAATGATGTCCTTGCCTGCCCTGTTCAACATTGGGCTTCTGCTCTTCCTGGTCATGTTCATCTTCTCCATCTTTGGGATGTCCAATTTTGCATATGTGAAGCACGAGGCTGGCATTGATGACATGTTCAACTTTGAGACGTTTGGCAACAGCATGATCTGCCTATTTCAGATCACAACTTCGGCTGGTTGGGATGGCCTGCTGCTGCCCATCCTAAACCGCCCTCCTGACTGCAGTCTAGATAAGGAACACCCAGGGAGTGGCTTTAAGGGAGACTGTGGGAACCCCTCAGTGGGCATCTTCTTCTTTGTAAGCTACATCATTATCTCCTTCCTAATTGTTGTGAACATGTACATTGCCATCATCTTGGAGAACTTCAGTGTAGCCACAGAGGAAAGTGCAGACCCTCTGAGTGAGGACGACTTTGAGACCTTCTATGAGATCTGGGAGAAGTTTGACCCCGATGCCACCCAATTCATCGAGTACTGTAAGCTGGCAGACTTTGCAGATGCCTTGGAGCATCCTCTCCGAGTGCCCAAGCCCAATACCATTGAGCTCATCGCCATGGATCTGCCAATGGTGAGTGGGGATCGCATCCACTGCTTGGACATCCTTTTTGCCTTCACCAAGCGGGTCCTAGGAGATAGCGGGGAGTTGGACATTCTGCGGCAGCAGATGGAAGAGCGGTTCGTGGCATCCAATCCTTCCAAAGTGTCTTACGAGCCGATCACGACCACACTGCGGCGCAAGCAGGAGGAGGTATCTGCCGTGGTCCTGCAGCGTGCCTACCGGGGACATTTGGCAAGGCGGGGCTTCATCTGCAAAAAGACAACTTCCAATAAACTGGAGAATGGAGGCACACACCGGGAGAAAAAAGAGAGCACCCCGTCTACAGCCTCCCTCCCATCATATGACAGTGTAACTAAACCGGAAAAGGAGAAACAGCAGCGGGCAGAGGAAGGAAGAAGGGAAAGAGCCAAAAGACAAAAAGAGGTCAGAGAATCCAAGTGTTAGAGGAGAGCAAAAATTAAATATTATACAGATTTAAAACTTGCAAGTGAAAGATTGTTTACAAACTTCCTGAATATTATCAATGCAGAACAGCTGTGGAGACACTTTAACCTGAAGATCTATACCAAACGTAGTCTGCTTACCATGTAACAAACACAGTTGCATCTTGAGCAGTGACCTGCCAAGGGCAAAGGACCCTGCTCCCTGGACTACAGATTTTCTGATGCTTGGGCAGGTGGTTACTGCATGTTCCACATCAGTCAGTGCAACTTAGGACAAAACTAACGGGATACAACAACAGAGGAGAGGCTGCCGGGACCAGCATATTTCCGTGGCAGCCAAACGGATTTTAGTTTTTCATTTTGTTGATTCTCAGAAGCAGAAAGCATCACTTTAAAAGTTCGTTTGTTCATGCAAACTATATTTGCATTCTTACATTAGTTAAGCTAAGCAGCAAAAAGAAAACACACACACACTCACATTTCGCCCATGTCATTTAATTGTCAGTTTCTTTGACATAAACAGCACCTTCTCCACATGGGCTTCACGTGGTTTGGAGATGGGTGGGGGGAAAACAATCAGGTTTCTTCAGGCTGAGGAGGACTTGCTCAGGCCGATTCCAAACATTGTGCTCGTTCACTGCGTAGAAATGATTTGCATGATGGCATGCTGTGGTCAGAATCATGCATGAGATCCATACACCACAGGACGCTACTAATCCTGTCCCCTGCATTGGGTCAGACTTTGGACAGGACCCAGCCCTGCACCGTTCACTGTATTTGGAGAAAATGGTAAGAGTTCCATACTGGCTACCATTTTATGAGTTCTTTAAAGTCTTTCATATACCCTCTGAGTAGGGAAGCATAAACCTGCTTCCCTACACAGGGTACTACCACCACCAACAAAAAACAAACCCCATCCAACAAGCAGATGGATCCGTTGCGTGTATATGTTTAACAGACATCTCTAACATACAGCCATTGTTGCACATTTTGTAAGATGAACTATATAATGCTGCTCTATGTCCAGTACATGGGGGAGACTTTGATCCTGAATGGCTTGTACTATTAATGCCACTATAAAACCAAATCCTAGGGCTAAAAAAAAAGTTCATTTGTATCTTGCAATATTTATGATGATTGTTTAGCCTTCATACTGGAGAATTGACTCTTATTTGGGGTAGAGATAAAAGTGCTATTCAGAGTAGCTTATTATCTCTAGGGGGTAATTTGGGGAACTTAAAATGACCTTTCATTGGGAGTTATAGGGTGCCCACTTCATTTAGTATCATGTCCTCTGCATTGTGGCTTTCCCCAGGCTTGGGTGGACATGGAGAGGGGTGCAGATATTCTTAACTGACCTTTCTCTTCTGCAGAGGGGTTGTCGAAAGCTTATACACTGCATGATTCCTCCTGCCTCCATCACATTTGTTCACCGAGCAGGGCTTCCCTTACTCACGGAGGTGGGTAAGGGCAGCAGCACTGGGGTTATGACTGTGATTTCTTTCATTTATTATTAGAACAATAATCACTGGTGGGACCTGAGGTAGAGAGGAAGCCACCTCTGAACTAAGCCCACTTGGTTTCTTTACTGCACTGGTTTTCATGAGAAAGCAATTTAATATTCTTTAGGACGTTCCGGCTTCCCCCAGCGCATTCCCTTGCAGCCAGTTTTGCTATCTGCTTAGCGACCTGCCTGTTGTCATTGGAGGGTAGCTTCTAGGGGAGCGTCATATCTTCCATTCCATCGCCTGCTTTAGGGAAGACAGTTTTTAGTCCAGGGGTTTCTCATCTGCTGACTAGATTTCAAAGCCAAGATGCTGCAGTTGAATGTGTCAGGAAGTCTGTACAAAGAATGAGGAGAGACTTTAGCATGCCAACCAAATCAAAGTAAATTCTTCCTGAACCATACAACAGAGGGGGGGAAAAAAAACCAACCCATAACCAGACACACCAATCTGCCTTGCAGTAGATGCACTTTGGAGGTAATTTCACAGTCCCCTTGACTAGTTTTGCATAGAACAAACCACAGCAAGTCAGTAAGCAGAGCTTTCTGGCTTGTTGGACCATCAGAAAATGTCCAGCTCTCTTAAGCCTGCTTCTGCAGCAGCATCTGTAGAATTTTTTTACTGCACCCAATGCCAGATTGGGAAAGCATTTCTTTCCTGCCCCCGCTAACTGCTAGGATGAATGTATAGTAACATGTACAGGCTACGTTGTAAACAGCACAAAACAGAAGCTGACAAGTGTGGTTATTCTTTTTAAGAGAATTATAAATACTGTAATATATAATTTTATTTTATTGGCATGCCTTTTTGTAAATACAAATTATTAACTTATTAAATAGGAAATGGCTTCTGGCTTATGCCATTGTCATGTTTATTTTTATTTTTTATACTTTTCTTTCTTCTTAGAACTTACATGCTGTCAGCCAATGTACATCCCCAAACCAGACAGACAGACAAAAAATTTTTTATTGCTAATGGTCTTTTCCAAAACAACAAAAAATATATATTTTTGTTCCAATGTGCAATAAATTCTAACCACTTCTATGCAAGATTTGGCTAAACTTACTAATTGTTCTTAGGTCTTGAGATGGGCAACAGAGCTGTAAGATCCCTCTGGGTACACCCAGTGTTCACGCTAGTGATGTTGTAAAGCTGGGAGAGATACTGACGAGACTTTTCTGAGATCTGACTTGTTCCCTTCCCCAGCTCCTGATCCCAGCCCAGCAACACACGGGCCTTGGTATCTGGCACCCATCAGCCAGCCTCATAGGAAAGAAGCCACCTCCGCTCTATTTGAAGTTTCACTTTTTAAAAAAAAAACTTTCCCACATTCTTATCCTTCACCCACTGTCCTCCACCTGCTCACTCAGTCTCTCACTCACCCATCCTGCTCCACACTTCTTTGGTAGTAAGTGACACCATCACCAGCAGTTTACACCCGCAGTTAACAGGCATTGAACTGAGAGAATCAGTGATGACGTTTTTGTACGTCTTCACTGAGTGGGTAAGTGGCAACGCTTTGCCAAATATTAATGAAGCCAATCAAAAAGCTGCAGCAGCCACAGTATCACTGCACATATATATATATAGATATATAAATATAATATAAATATTTATTTTTTGTAGCCAGGTCCTTGGTGCAGTATTTATACTCCACAATCCACCTTTAAAAAAAAGGACAAAAAGCAAAAAGATGTGTGATGCTGTTAATTTAAAATGCAGAGCCAAAGCCACTGAGCAGCAGCTGACATGGTTGCCGATTTGTGTGTGAAAAACACTTTCCCCCTCTTCTTCCCTTAACCTCCTAGTTGCTTAAGATGAGGAGATTCCATCATTTAAAGCAGAGGGCGAGAGCAGGAAAAACTTTCCAAGTCAACATGACCTACTCTCACTCCTTTCTAAATGAGCCACTTTTGGCATCAGGAGTTGACCGGGAAGAGATACACAGAAACTCCCAGTCACAGCCCCTGGAGCGACAGTGCCCCAAGTTCTTTTACTTTTCGCTGCAACCATTGTAAACCTGTGAAAGACCCATAGTGAAGATTAGCGTATTACGAATGCATGGAGGCCAACGCTGCCCCACATGAGACGTGATAAAAAGTACATCACTACTCTAAGCCAAAAGGACACAAAATAAAAGTGACCCTTTTTACTGTACAAGGGAAGCCTGTCTTGGTGTGTGTTTGTTGCTTGACTATCCCGATTCTTGAGTCCTAGGAGGGGTCTGGGAATTGGGACCTCAGCACATTCCGGGAAAGGAGGGGCATAGAAGGGAGAGAAATCAGAGAGTCTCTCACAAAGTTCTGGCTGAGAAGTAGAGACCAGAAAGAAAAGCAAGGTCCTGACTCCCCAGGTCCCCACTCACCCATTGCATGTGCCACCCCCTCACCCGCCACCGCTGGCCGGTGCTCAGAGGCCTAAAACACTTCCTCATCTAATCCACCTGGCAGAGCCCCTGGAGATACCGTCAGCCAATTCAGCTGGACTGGCCTTACTTCTGCATTTTTCACTAGTATGTTAAGAAAACAACTACCCTCGTGCCCCAAAGCTAGGGCAAGCACGATGCCCAATGACCTCCACTCTGCTAGCTAGCGCTGGGTCCTCCCTCCATCGCCCCACAGACCAGCAGACCAGGGCTGGTCTCCTTCACATCTGCACAGGGGAGGGGGCACCCTTCCCCTTCCTTCTCTCTCTGCCCCCTTTTGGGGACATCCCTCTCTAGGCCTAGGCCATGTCTCCTGGTTCAGGAACACTCTCTCAGGAGGATCTTGAAGTGCCCACTCTAGTCCGCTCCAGTAGCTCCCCTCTGGAGAGAGATGGCTGGTAGGTCAGTCCCCGTCCTCCCCTCGGCCCCCAGCCTCCAGGCCTGCTGTGGAGGTGAGATTGCCATGGGTTATGACTTTTGTGACTTGAGTCCTGGGCATCTTCTGTAACGATGCCTCTTTCTTTTCTCAGATGTTGCCCAAAGTTTTGCAAAAAGCTTCGTTCATTTTCAGGTACCCCCCACCCCCTAAAGAATTGGCTGCAACTAGCCAGCCAGGGGGAAGTCAGGAGAGAAGAGGAAGTCTGGACTGGGAGGGGGCCAAGGTTTGCAATAGAGTCCACGTTGTTCAGCTCTGTGCTTCCTTGGATTCCCTTTCCAAGATTACCAAGATTTCCTCCATTAAACCGCTCCTGAGGCACCCCCTGCCCCTGCCCCCCACTGCTGTTTGCTGTACATAGAGGCTAAGTGGGGAGGGGTGGGCGGGCGTGCACATGTGGTGTGTGTGTGTGAAGAATGTATATAGGTAAAGGGGAGCGTGGTCCAATGGTTCCAGAAATGGGACAGAACTTCTGTGTTCTATCCCTAACTTGACCACTGGCTCGCTGTGTGGCCTTGGGCAAGTCACTTAGCCTCTCTGTGCCTCAGTTTCCCCATCTGTAAAATGGGGATAATAATACTGACCTACCTCACAGGGGTGTTGTGAGGCTTTAACTAAATGTTTTGTAATGCGTTTTGAGATACAGAGGCAAAGGCGCTAGGGAAGGGCAAAGTATTATTTGGACTTCAGGAAGCTGAAATGGTACCATAAATGCTGCTATTCTGAGAGCCATTTTAAACTGCACTGCTCCAACCACCCCCGCTTCTCATCACCAGGACAGCAGGTCGAGAAAATGTCTTTCCTTTCACTTGCTTCTGGGGTTTGTGATTATTCTAGACAATTTTTTTCCCTTGCTGTATCTCCTTCCCTCACCCCCTCGACTTGTTCCTTGTTCTGTTTATGCGGAAATGGCAGAAATGCTTGAGAAATGAGAATGTATAAGTGGATTGGAAGTTTATAGTACGAAATTTCAATTTTACTTTGTACTGTACATCTTTTTACTTTAGAATTTGCAATAAAGGGTTACGTCAATCTTGTTTTCAACTCTCCTCTTGGATTGGCCTGTCATTCTGTCACTGCTCTCACCCCAAAGCCCCTTGGCCTGGGGTGGATGGGTGTCAAGCACTCCCACCTCCCAGGACCCCACAGCTCTCATCTGCTGTCCCCTGTGGCAGAGACAGTATGAGGGCTCACCAGGCTCAGCCCTGCAGCTGGGCAGGCAGCCAAGGTGTGGGGCTCCACTTAGAACTTCAGGAGGCCTTGCCTGAGTGGGGCGAGCACACTGGGGGCAGTGCCCTGCGAGTGGACACACTCTCGCTGCTCACACTCCAGCAGGGCCCCAGAGTAAACCGACGGGGAGCTACGCATCTTGTTCTTTTCCCCATCGTGTTTCTCAGGCCCACTTACTGCACACAGACCATTCCTTCTGGAGCTCAAACTTTCAGGTCAGATGGCTCTGGTGTCAAAAACCTAACTATGCCATTAACTAGTTGTGACCACAGTTTCGGTATGTGTGATGGAGATAATAACCTTTCTCTTGGGTTTAGAAGAGTCTGTCAGATAATGTATGTGACTGCTTAGCACAGAGCCTGGCACACAGTGCCCAGTAAGTGGTAGGCACCTCTTAGTGGAAGAACCATCGCAAGATGAGAAGGAACTGCGCCACAAGAACTGGGTGGTCCGCCTCCCACCCTGGGACCCTGGCATTGGAGCCCCTCCTCTTCCATCAGCAGCCCCACTCGCCCTGCCGCTCATTTCCAACAAACAAACCGACTAGTCCCTTGTTTCAGTATTTCGTAACTTTTATAATCCGTCCAAAGCAGCACTCCACCAGGACTGTGCTCCCATTTCACAGTGGAGGGCATGAGGCGAGGGAGAATCTGGCCCATCTGCAACCCAGGCCCCCGGGGACGTGAGCTGCTGTTTAGTCAAAAGCGGCTTCGTTACCCACCAGCCTTGCGCCTCGGCGGGCCCGAGCCGGGGAATGGCGGGCGGGTCGCCGTCGCCGCCCGTGATCCACAGCGTGACCAGGATGAGCAGCGCCCCGGTGCCCAGCGCCCCAAAAAAGCCGGTGAGGAGGCCGAGCGCCAGCGGCCCGGCCCAGCCCGTGGGGCTCCGCTCGTACGGGGCCTGGGGCAGGCGCTCCACGATCAGCTCCAACTCGTCCCAGTTCGGCGCGGGGTCCGAGGCGCGCCGGGGGCGTTGGGCCGGGGCGGGGGCCGCGCCCGGAGCGGCAGCGCCGGGCGGCGGCAGGTAGCGCTGCCCGAACTTGCGCAGCTGCAGCGTCGCCTGCTGGTGAAGGTTCTTGCCCAGCTCCCTGGCCACGTCCGGGCGTCCGCAGCGCCGCAAGGCCCGGGCCACCCGGTCCCAAGACAGGGACGTGGCCTGAGCAGCCAGCCAGGCCGCCAACGCCTCCCGGCAGCCGTCGGAGACCTCCCCGGGCTCGGGCGACCTGCCCACCGTGTCTTCCGCCGGGTCCTCGGCCGCCTGCCGCCGCCGCCGCCGCCTCCACAGCCGGCCAGACGACCCCGACGTGGTCGGCAGCGGCCCGGGCCGCGCCAGCTGGTCCTCAGAAAGCCTGGCCAGCTCGGCCTCGACGTCAGGCGAGGGCACCTCCAGCAGCGACCGGAAGTGGCCGCACTCCTCCGGGGTCAGCAGCTCCGCCAGACGGACGGCTGCGTGCGGGCCCATGGCATCCACAGCCCCAGCCGGCCCCAGCGTCCAGCCCCACAGCGCCAGAGCCAAGGCGCCCGCCAGAGCCCGCGCTGCCATGGCCGGGCGGGAAGAACGCCCGCGGTGGGGGAGGGGCTCCTAACACCCGCGGATTGTGGCCGGGGGCGGCGTCGAACATTCCGGGACTGGGACGGAAGCGGAGGAGCGTAATCCCAGCACACAGGGGCTCCCAATATCCAGGGACGGGGATTAGGGGGCTCCAAATCATGGAACTTGTTGGAGAAGGGTCTCACAAAAGTCAGGAACTGGAGAGGATCTGCAATACCCAGGGGTGGGTGAACTTCTTAGCCACCAGGAGGCTAGGATTCCGGGCCCTCACACTGACGCGCCCGCCTTAGACCTCCTGGCTGTCCCACTGACACCTCGAACTTAGCAAGTCCCCACGTCTCTTCTAAATCATTTACCGCCCGCCTCCTCACCGTCTTCCAGAAGCCTTGGTCCCCATTATCCCCAATATCCAATCTTTTCCTAAATTCTCTCTACCCACCAAATACTACATGTTTAGTATTTAGTAAGTGACTCCATCACTTCCCGTTCTACCACCCCGGCACTAGTCCAAACCCTCAGCCTCTCTTGTCTGGATAAGGTCAGCACCTCCTCCAGTCCCCATCCCACCCCAACACACACACTAGGGTCCTGCTTACCTAAACTGGTTTCCTTTCCCGGAAGGAAGCTTGGCTCCGCCTCTCCTTCCGATCCGGGCCTGCGCTCTGGCTGGTGGGCCACGCCCCCTGCTGCCAGGTGCCTCTGGGAAGCCCTGCCTGACTCCTGGACACTCCTTAGCCATGTCTCCATTAGGGACCCTCCTGTCTGCTCCCACAGCACCCTGCAGCTGTGGGAGCCTTCTTACTGTCTCCCCCATTAGACTGTAAGGTCCACCCTGTCCCCATGGCAACTAGTACATAATAGGTGTTTAGTAAAGATTGTTGAATCAACCTATGAACTCAACTTACAAATCAGCCAGCCCCTCACCCTTACAAAGGCTTCATCATGGAGCCCCAGTTTGTAACAGGGCATGGAAGGTCCTTCTGTGGTGAGGTCCCAGGTGACTCCTCCAGCCTCACTTTTCCCACTCCTGCCCACACTTTGTCTTGTACCGCAGCCCTGCATATATGGTGCCGATTCCAGCCTCCCTACTTTACCCAGCTATCTCCCCTCCTGTCTAGGAAGTCTGGCACCCCACTACACCACCAGGAGTCAGATCTTTTCTTGAGACAACCTGTGTATCCTCCATCAGGGCACTTATCTGGAAATTAATTAGAGGATTTATTCAACAAACATTTACCCAGTGTCTTCTACGTACCAGGTAATCATGCCAGATGTATGAATATAAAGATTAATTTTATGTGGTCCCCCCACCTCAAGCAGCTTTATCCAGTTGTATTTTTAAATGATCTATTGTTGCGCTTTTCCCACCTGGGTTGTGGGCTCTCCAGAAACAGTGGCTGTGCTTGACCCTTTTTGTATTCTCAGTGCCATGCACAATATCTGCACACAGTAGGTGTATAATAAACTAGAGGAGTTGGGGGGTGGGTCTGGACCTCCAGGGGCTGAGAATTGGGGTCGCCGAACCCTGGGCAGTGCCCTAGAGCCCTCACATCCAGGCATACCATATCTGTCCCTCTGGGAGGAGCAGCTGTTTGCTTGGCAGGGTCTCCCTGGTGCTGCTTGGCCTCCTGCAAGCCTGTGGTAAGCCCTAAGCAGGGAGCCCGGCTGCACGGCCTCCCTTGAGCTCTTACGCATTTTCAACAATTTTGCTGAGAGCATTCAAGGACCTAGGAAGTTGTGGGTCCAAACCTCTCCCAGGCATACTCCACACAGCCTTTTCAGCAAGTGTTCCTTCCTGGTTTTCTCAGTCTCCCAGGTTATGACAAGCTGTCAAAGATAGAGTCTGGGGACTGATAGACGGTGGGGTGGTGGGCAAAGGATGTTATGTGACCTGAAACACTGGAACTCAGCTGTCTCCACCCAAGAGTGGAATACAAGTATTAGCCCTAGCTCTGCTCAACAAAGAATGCTGCAGGTTCTGGGTGACCCCTCCTCCTCTTCAGCCCCCCTTTCCTCCATGCATTCATCTGTCCATTCAGTCATTCAACAACCATGTGAGCCCTTCCTTGCCCCTCAATACGATGAGTTGACCTCGGTTCTGAGCCTCTAGAGTTCAGAATTGCAGGAGGGCCTCCCTATCCGGAGGCTTTTGACTCTGCAGCCTGTGTCCAGTTCGGGGTAGGTACTCACTGTGCCAGAGCAAATAACAGGTGTCCTGGGATAACTTTTTGCTGAAGGAATAGAAACACCCACAGGGCCCCACGCAGGGCACAAGCAGACCTGGGTGCCCTGGCATTTCTCAGAGGGCTCCCCACATCCCACTGTCCCCAAGAAATCCTCTGAAAACCACGTCATTGCTTTAATACTGTGTAATACTTTCTTTTAAAATACAGTCTCTTCTGAGGTAGACAGACCACAACTGCAGAGCATCGTCAGACAGGAGATAAATACGTCCATGTACAACACGCAGCAAAATGAGGTAGAAATGGTTACAGCTGGAGGAGAGGATCCCAACCTCAATCTGGGTAGAGGAAGGAGAGGGCCAGCTTACTGAGCCTGCCCTCCCCACACCCTGCCCCTGGATTCTTTGGTATGCCCCCCCAACACTGCCAGAGCTGGACCTGCCCTCCCCTTACCCGCCCCAGTGCCCATGAGGTAGGTGCCAGTAGCCTGGGGGCCGTCTCCTTGTGCAAAGTTCCCCAGGCCTGGGGAACAGAAGAGCCCAGTAGAGGAAGCGGTGGGGATTCCAGGTCTCGGGCAGAGCTGCCTGCCCCTTGAAGGGAAGGCTAGGATCCCAACCCCATTTCCCGACACCCTCCACCCCCCGCCCCATACATACACACACCTGAGAGAGAACCCCCTCACTCCATGCTCCCTCCAAGGGTCTTTCACAGCCAAGACCCTGTGGCCTACTGCTTCTGAGGCACCAAAGCCCTGGGATCAGCTGGCTCCAAGGAGAGGAGGGTCAGAGAGCAGGCAGGGAAAGGGGAAAAACAGAGCAGCTTTCCTGTAGCATGTCTAGGCCACACAAGCCCTCAGCACCTTGGCACCTGAAAGGTCCCCCATGGACATCCTCCCAGCCAGGAGTGGGAGGTGGCACAGACTCTAGGAAATGGAGGGGCAGGCAGGGAAAGGGAAGGGAGGCCAAGGTGGGAGAGAGAAAAGCAGGTGAGGAGGGTGTGTCCTTCCCTTTGGACCGAAGATCAGGTCTGTGATATGGGCTGGGTGGGGGGAGCAAACTGCTAAAGCCCCACCAAGGGAAAACTGGTGGGAAGGAGAGGATCCCAGACAGAAGCGCTCTAGCCTGGTGTAAAGTGTGGGTAGGACAGAGACTTCCTGTGTCAGGGAAACACCCTGCCTATCTCCTTCACCCTCTCCCAGCCCCCAGGGCTCCAGGCCTAGGACTCTAGGGGAACCTTCTCCCGTGAGGGTGCCCAACCCTCCTCCAAGCCTCCCAACAGAGAAGGTGGCTGAGGTCCACCTTCTGCCCAACCAGACTTGTGGCCAGACTGTCTTTCCAGATGGGATTCCCTTAGCGGAAGTTACTGGGGATCTCTGCCAAGCAGGGGCCAGGTGAGATGACCTCTCTGAGGACTTTCTGCTGAGGTTACCTTCCCATTTGTGCCTTCCCAGCCTACTGTCTGGTCTGGGTCTGGGGCAGGAAACAGGCAAGGCCATCCCAACTCTGGATAACCCTTCACAGACAACACTAAACTGAGGGGTGGGTCCCAGAGGGGAGAGCAGCGGGAAGGAAGACCTACCCTCTCTTTCAAATCCCCACCCACTCCCCCACACCCCTGCCTACAACCTGGCACCTGGGGAGGAAGCCCTTAGAAATACATTCTGCTTCTGTCCCAGGAATAGCTGGGGCTTGAGTGAGGACTCTGGGTCTTCCTCTCCCCTTCCCCACAGGTCTCACTTTCTGAGTCTTCTGGGAGAATCTGCTTCCTGGGGTGGGGTGGGGTGGGAGGAACACACAGGAGAGCAGCAGCAAAAGCCTAACATTCTTTCTGAGGTCAGTTTCTTCCTGAGTTGTCAAAAGAAAAAAAAAAAAAAACAGCAAATTCTACACAATCTTACAAAAATAAGAGGCCTAAATTATTAAACAAGCTACATATCTGGGATTTTCCCTCAAAAACAAACCCCCAAAAACCCCTTCTTTGGGTTTTTCTTTTTGCTTGACCCCGATCCCCCCACCCAAATTTCAACTGGGTGAGGGACAACCAGGTGGAAAGGGAAACCCCTCCTCCCCTCCTCCTCAGCCCCTGGGCCTCCAGATCTCCTGCAAAGGGACACTGCAGTTTGAGTAAGGGGGACAGAAGGCAGGGAGAGGCATGAAAGTACAGGGACTCCGGAGAGCAAGGGATGGAGAGGTGGGCAGAGAGGAAGGAGCAAAAGAGAAATAGGGCCAGCGAGGGGTTGGGGTGAGGGGCAGTGACAAAGCAACAGGGAGAGAAAACTAAGCAATGCAAAGAACGGGGTGGAGAGAGAGGGGAGGAGGAGGGTGCCATTTAGATAGTGAGGAGACAAAAGAATTGTGGCAAGAGAGCAGGAGTTCCTGAGGCCCCGGGTGCCAGTCTATGCCAGGACTGCCCCGTCTGCAGAGCGGAGATGGCGAGCTTCTCGTCCACAATAAATAGGAAAAACCTGAGTACACGGCGCATATGGCATGTATCTGCCTGGCAGAAGTCTTTTCCCTCCCACGAAAAAAAATCCACCGGCAGAGCCCTCCCGTCCCCCACCCCACATTCACCACTCAGCAGGCACCCTCCCAGCCGGATTAGGTCAATGATCTCCCTCCTAAGTGAAGAAGGCAGGGAGGGAGGAGCGGCGGCTCCCGCAGCCTCCCCGCGCGCCATCAGTGTCCAGAGCCGTACATTTTGTCCCACTCCACGAACGAGTCCAGCTCTTTGGGGGAGGCCCTAGGGCCCACCTTGGCTAGCGCTGCCTCTAAGTCCTTGTAGGAGAGGGGGCGCTGCAGCCCCGGGAGGCCTGCCCCGGCCGCTGTCTGCTGGCACAGCTGCCCCAGTTCGCCCCCAGAGAAGCCCTGGGTGCCCTGCACCAGAGCCGCGAGCTCCGGCTCGCTGAGCACGCAGCCCTGCTGGGCCAGCGCCCGCTGCAGGATCTGCCCGCGGGCCGGGCTGTCGGGCAACGCCACGTAGAAGCGGAGAGCAAAGCGCCGGCGGGTCGCCTCGTCCAAAGCACCCGGCCGCGACGTGGTGCCCACGACCAGCACACCATCGGCCCCCGCGCCGCAGCTGCCGTCCAGGCAGGCCAGGAGCTGCACCTGCAGCGCGCCCGCGGCAGCCGCGCCGTCGTCCCGGGCCGGGAGCAGCGCGTCTAGCTCGCTGATGAGGAGCACGGCCGGCGGGCGGCAGCGCGCAGCCGCGAAGGCGGCCTGGAGGAGGCGCGCGCCCTCGGCGGCGCCGGGTGCAGCCAGGGTCACACCGCGCAGGCGCAGCAGCGTGGCGCCCAGCTGCGTGGCGAGGCAGCGGCCCAGCAGCGCTTTGCCAGCGCCACGAGGCCCAAAGAGCAGGACGGTCCGCGGCGGGCGCGGGTTGCCGGGGTAGGCGGGCGGCCTCAGCAGGGGCCACACCAGCTCCTCTTCCAGCGCCGCCTTGAGCGCGCCCTGGCCTGCCACATCCGCCCACTGCACCGGAGGCCCGCAGTCCACCATCTTGCTGGTCACCAGCTCTAGGGTCCCCGGGTCCACACCTTTGGGTGGCTCCCCCGACGGCACCGCGAAGCCCCCACGAGAAGCTGGCACGGGGGCCCGCTCCGGGAACTTTTCAAAGGGCTCGAGTTGCGGGCCGTAGACTGGAGAGCCCAGGACCTTGAGGGGGACGCCGCCACCGTACTTGCCCGACGCCTCCTCCGCGGCTCCCAGCGGCTTTGCCCGGAATCCGTTGCCCCTACACTCGCTGCTGTCCGCGGCGGGATAGGAGGGGCCGTCGGCCGCCGCCTTTGCAGGCTCGTAAACGTACTTGCGGTAGCGGCCCTCTGCGCCCTCGTCGGCGGCTTTGCGCTTCAGGGACACTCCGGCCTCCGCGCCCGGAGCGGCCGTCTGGAAGCTGTAGGAGGTGGGCGCCGGACGCGGCGGCGCTGACAGCGGCAGGGGCGTGGGCGCGGGCAGACCTGAGGTTAGGTAGGGGGCCGGGGGCGGCGCCGGGGGCGGTGGGAGAGCGCCATAGCCGGGCTGGGCCGCGTAGCCTCCCGCAGGGTAATTGTACAGAGGCCCCGAGGGGCCGTACCCCGGCGGGGGCGGGGGCTGCAGCAGCGCGGCCGGGGGCGGCGGGGGCAGCGCGGCGCCCGTCTGCGCGCAGTAACCTTGCGCCAGGTACCCCCCGCCGTAGCCCGCCGCGTACTCGGGCGCCGCCGACGGGCCCCCGCATGCATTGCCGGCGTAGAGGGGTTCCGGCAGGTTCCCGGCTAAGACAGGGGAGCCGCCGAGACCCCCGGAACCGCCCCCACTGCCCGACTTGGTTCCCGGGAGGCCCTCGTGGAGTGAGGCCAAGGGATAGGGTGCCTCTGGCCCAGGCCAGGGCTCGGGGTCCCCCTTGGCGCCGTTGAGGAAGGTGGCATCGCCGTAGCCGCCCACGGTGGGGCGCTCGTAGGGCGAGTCCAGGACCCCCGAGTACTTCTCTGCGTAGCGCTTGAGGAGGTTGGAGGCAGTGAGGGCGGAGATGTCATCGTGTGCCCAAGCGTAGTGGCAGCGCTGGCGACCCCCAGGGGGCAACTCCAACTTGTGGGCCGGCGACGGGGTAGTGGAGGAGACGTCCAAGTGCTGCTCTGGCCACTGGTTGAGGGGCTGGGCGTGTTCCGGTGTCCAGTGCATTTTCGACAGAGCTGCAGGCAAGAGGGAGGAGCAGCTGGTGAGATCCACCGACCGCCCGCCAGGCATAGGCCAGCCCACTTAGACTGTAGCCCGGGACAGGCTGGTCTTCCAGCATCCTCCACCTACCATCCCACCCCCCTGGGGCCCTCCTTCCAGGCACCAAATACCCTTTATGTCCCAGAATTAAAGTTATCTGAAAATATTTTCCTCAGAGCAAAGAGGGATCTGGAAAGGAAATGGTTGGCCCCAACTTCTCCTTGTAGGCAATGGTTATCGTTTTGTCCTGGCTACACCAGCCATGCCCTCTGTAGGCCACGCAGTTCTTACTTTCAGACCTAATAATGTGAAGGATCAGACAATGGCTGGGACACCCCAGCTCTAGGCCTACTCAAACCCAGGTGAGGCTCATTCTGTGACATATTTGCAGCTTACCCACTATGTGCTGGCCACTACAGAGACACCAGGGTTATGTAAAGATGACTGAGGGCTGCCTAGGGTCCCTGGCCTAGTGGCCCAGCAGTTTGATATTCCTAAATTCTCTATTCACCTCAGCCTTCCCTGAGATTCCAGGGCCCCCTTAGGGCCTGAGATCAGAGATGTGGATGTGTGTGTGCAGCGGTGCCTTTTCCTTCCTGGGAAACCTCCTTGGCCCACCCAGAACCATTCACTTACTTTCTGCTGTTTCTTTTAGCCCCTGCCTGATGAAGTACAGAGTACCTGGGTTCCAGACCCAACTGTAGGTAATGGCTGTGTGCCCAGGGCAGGTGCTGCCACCTGCCTCATTCCCAGTGTGTCTCACCACAGTACAAAAATATGATACAGATCACATTCTGGAGAAGACAGGGGAAAGTTAGTACTCAACAATGCACATCATAGAAACTAAATCACAGATCTGTCTCTGAACTTCCCAGTAACGAAATAAAGGAGATGAGATCACACTCACTTTGCAAAGTAAAAATCACCATTACTCAAAAGAAGCAAAAATGTTCCAGACACTGAGATCATAGAACCTTTTTTCGTGGACCTCAGGAAGCAGGTCTGTGAGATGTAATAAACAATGTCCTTCTTGACATCTGTGTTGTGAACACATCAGAAAGTTTCCACAGCTGTTTCTTATACTGTCCCTTAGTACCTGTGAGGCATAAGCCAAACATCAGTAAAAGGAGTTTGGGGCCTAGGGAATAGCACTATCCAGGCACGTGGCTCCAAACGGGCCAGCCTGATCCTAGGATAAAAATCTCAAAGACTAAATGAGCCCATGGCATACCCAGAGATGGTTTTTGCTGATGATTATTTCTCAAACCTAAGCTTTTGACAAGACAAGTTACTTCACGGGTTCATCTCTTCTCCTAAGTTCAATATCCTTTCTTCAACAAATTTTTACTGAGCAAATCCCAAGCTTTGCTAGGCATGGGGACAGACTGAAAGGTGAATAGGATGGTTCAGCCAGGTGCAGAAGACAGGTAGACAATGTCCCCTGTGGCGTGAGAAAATAGAGGTGTGTGCCAATGGCCCTGGGACTCTGGGAGACGTCTCACAGCTGGTTGAGAAGATTTCACCAAGGAGATGGTATCTTTACTGGACCTTGAAGGATGAGGGACCAAGTTGACCAGACAGGCTACAGAGCAGGTCCACCCAGATCACAGGAACAGCACCTTTAAAGGTACAAAGCACAATGCATCCAGAAAGCCAGGGCCGTGCTGGCTCAGATGCCCTATTGCCTTCCTCAAGGCACTTTACTGCCACCTTCTGGAAAACTGTCATAAATCTACACATCTACAGTGTCTAAAGTATGACTTGTGCCCCCTTAGAAGTAGGGCACAGGTGCAGTGCACAACCTGAATAACCATGCACTGTGAGTCTGTAGAAAGCACCGAGAAATGTTGGGTCACTAGGGCCTTGAAAGGGGATGTAAGTGGGGGAGTGGTAAAGTGAGCGAAATTAAGTCTATTCTCAGTTCTCCATAGTTGGCCTTATTTCAGCAGCTTATTGGCAGCACCCCCACCTCTGTTGATTCTCACTGCTTCCTTTGGCAGTGACCTGACATCAGTGGGAGAAGACAGTCTTTGAAAATAAAACTATTTACTCTCATCGTCCTGCCCTAGGGAAGGCATGAGCCTTAGATACCAAAGCTTAACACATTGACTGCTACACTGGAAAAAAATGTTCTTTCCATGGTGTTTTATTACGAAAATAGAATTAAAACTTCAAAAATAAAATCCTTTCTAATTTAATGAAAAATTTATTTTTTGTTTTCTGTTACTTTCAATAGAAAAATAATATAAGAACTTGAAAATCAGTAATGTAAAAAGTAATGCGAAAACTTGAAAAATAGTTCATAAGGGTAAAGTTTTTCTTGTCAGGCTTAAGTGTAATTTAAAGGTAAACATAAATAGAAAAACAAAATTTATTGACTTCATTTAATCCACGTTTTTAGAATTAAATTGTCAATATTAATTGTAATAATAGAACATCGACAAGTAAGATTTTCACGAACCAACTGCAGGATTTTGCCCAGGTTTTGCTTCACAAGGTCCCAGGCTCAAAACTAGCGTGAGATAAATACAGCTTACGGGGCAGTTAATGTGTTAAAAAGAAGGTACGTTCTCCAGGTTGTTCTGCCCCCATGGGAAAGGCGATAGAGGCCACCAGTGGCAGGAAACTCAGGGAGTTACATATGAGGTCTGTGGAGGGCAGATGTGCAGCTCTCCAGCTCTTGCTGAGAGGAGTCTCCAAAGATCAGAGGCATTAGCTGGTGCCAAAGATGGTGATTTCCAGGAACATCAAAAATCACAAGTTGTTCTGTTGCAGGCTCTTAAGAGGTAATGTCAAAGTTATACAAATGCAAGTATTGTGATATTACATGGACCCCAAAACTATTTTTTCTATTCAGTGTTATCTGTGCTTTGACTCCTTAATTAACATGGAAAAAGAGATTTGACCTTGATGACAGCATTTACCCTGAGCATATTAAACTGCAAGCTGTGTCCCCTCAGAAGGACACAGACACACTAAAGAAGGCTCTGGATCTGGACTTGTCCACACGCATTTCCTTCACCTCATGCCAGCCCCTCTGCCCTTTCTCATGCTGTCAGTGAGGTCTTCCTTCCCTTCATTCCCCAAAGACGCTTGGGCCAGGCTCCCTCTCACCGGCTCCTGCCCTGGCCCCCAGCAATCTTCACTCAAATCCCCACCCTCACACCACACACTCTGGCCCTGGTCATCTCCGGGAACAGACTCCAGGAAGCCACCTCCAGTCCTCCACCCCTGTCCTGCCAGCTTCATACCCACTGTATCTCTTCTACTCCAGGGCTCAGCCCTCTCTCTAGCCCTCCCCCAGGGGAACCTTGTCCATGACACTTCATCCAGACCACTTGATCTCTGCACTCAATCTCAGATACTGGCCCTTCCATTCCAGGCAAATTTCTCCCATTTTAGCCAGGGAGAAAAAAAATGAAGCCATTGGGCAAATATCCCTGATCTCTGGCCCTCTGTTTTTTTGTTGTTGTTGTTGTGTTTTTTTTTTGAGACAGAATCTTGCTCTGTTGCCCAGGCTAGAGTGCCGTGGCATCAGCCTAGCTCACGGCAATCTCGAACTCCTGGGCTCAAGCCATCCTTCTGCCTCAGCCTCCCGAGTAGCTGGGACTACAGGCATGCGCCACTATGCCCGGCTAATTTTTCTATGTATATTTTTTTTATTGTCCAGCTAATTTCTTTCTATTTTTAGTAGAGATGGGGTCTCACTCTTGCTCTGGCTGGTCTCGAACTCCTGAGCTCAAACGATCCCAGAGTGCTAGGATTACAGGCGTGAGCCATCGCGCCCGGCCTTGGCTCTCTGTTTTCATCTTTCTCTACATCTGTATCGACCTTGCAGTCAGAAGGCTGAGGGTCCATCCGTCCCAGCCCTGGAGCCCATACAGGCCAAGACTGGGATCTTGCACCATCGATTAACTATCCCTCCTCCCTACTCTGTCCTGGCTGCCTCCCCACAGCAAGCTTAATTCTTTCCCATCTTCAAAATGACCTGCCTTGACCCTGGGTCCCCCACGAGCTACCAGCCTTTCTCTTTTCTCCTTCGTTCTTCTTTAAGGCATCATTGTCTGCATGCAATGATATGGCATCTGCTATAGGTCCTTTAAGTGGCCTAACTGGGAAGCAGGGGACCAGGTCAGCAACTTCTGCTAAATTTAGTTCCATAGCACTACATTTCCCTCTAACTCCTTTCAGGGGAAAGAACAAAGGTCTGGTCAGAACTCAGCTGCCCAAGGACCACACTCAACACAAGGGCAGGAGGAGGGCAGAAGTTTGAGAAGGAGGGGAGGTTGTCTCACCTGCACACAGGCTGAGGGTGCTGGCTCACACGAGCCAAGCAGACACTAACGTGTATGCACACACCACCAGGGGTGTGCACAGATGTGCACAACTGCAGGCTCATGTGCATATGTCTGTATACACACACGCACGCAACTGAAGTGCAGTCTCAGCAGGATACTTCCTGACAGGCCCAGGCCCACCAGGCCTGGCTTTCTGCCGCCACCCCTAGGCCGGTTACAGCCCTCTTGCTCGCACACAGAGACACCCACCGTCCTCCCACCACTGCCCCACTGCTGCCACTTTGCCTCCTGCAGGCGCAGGAGGGATCCCCTGCCTCCCTTCCGTGTTCACAGACCACACACTCCAGTCCACTCTGTCCTCAGTCCTCCAGTATCAGCTAGACTGGAGGTGAAGAAAGGCCCTGAGGACTTGGGAGACAGCGTAGGCTTTGAATCAAGGAAACCTAGTTTGAATACAGGCCCAAGAAACACACTGTGGCCCTGGGCAGGCTGCCTGACATTGCTGAACCTCGATTTCTGCATTTATTAAAGGGCATAACATATACCATGCCCAGAGTGGCTGTGGGGATTAAAAAGATTACGTAAAATACCCAGTCCAGTGTGGGGCACAAGTAGTACAAATTAAGAACCCAAGCAGTGCCCCAACCTTGCTGAGTGACTCTGAACAAATCACTTCCTTTGGGGGTTGGGGAACATGGTGAATGTTCTGTGAAAGGAAGTTCCTTCCAGCTCTGATATGACAGGCCAGTCGCCAGCACACAGGCACTGGGGACGAACCAGCCCCTGTTCTATGTTTTACATCTTTTTTTTTTTTTTTTGAGACAGAGTCTGGCTCTGTCACCCGGTTTAGAGTGCCATGGCATCAGCCTAGCTCACAGCAACCTCCAACTCCTGGGCTCAAGCGATCCTCCTGCCTCAGCCTCCCAAGTAGCTGGGACTACAGGCATGC
>CAUYSK010041806.1:0-15283 GCA_963575035.1 Avahi laniger | reverse complement strand
TATAAGAAAGACACCTGCACCCAAATGTTTATAGCAGCACAATTCACAATTGCAAAGATGTGGAAACAACCCAAGTGTCCATCGATACATGAGTGGATTAATAAAATGTGGTATATGTATACCATGGAGTACTATTCAGCTTTAAGGAACAATGGTGATATAGCACCTCTTGTATACTCCTGGATAGAGCTGGAATGCATTCTACTAAGTTAAGTATCCCACGAATGGAAAGACAAGCACCACATGTACTCACCATCAAATTGGTATTAACTGATCAACACATAAGTGCACATATAAGAATAACATCTATTGGATGTTGGGCAGGGGGAGGGGGGAGGAGGAGGAGGGAGAGGGGAAGGGTATATGCACACACAAAGAGTGCAATGCGCACCACCTGAAGGATGGACATATTTGAAACTCGGACTTAGGGGGAGGGGGGGGCAAGGGCAACATACGTAACCTAAACATCTGTACCGCCATAATATGCTGAAATAAAAAAAAAAAAGAATCAAGATTTTCAGCATGAGAGGAAAGGAGATAAAGAGGTAGGGTCAACAGGTTGAATAAACATTCAATAGCCCTGAATTTGAATTAAAAAAAAAGTGGTTATCTTAGGTATTAATAACACAGAGCCAGCTTTAATAATATTTGCAATATTCCCTTAGGCTGGAATTTGTTTTATTACTTTTATAATATATCCATATGTACATAAACATATATTAAGATATATGCATATATATAAACATATGTATTATATATACTTTAGTAAGAATGAAATGGTTCGTTAGTAAAAACATATTTGCAAAATCCAGCCTCTAAACTACTCTGTGAATAAGAACAATAATAATTTAAAAATGAGATTCTTTTGCTTTACAAGTGTTAATATAATAATTTAAAATGCATGGCAATAACTAAATTTTATTCGAAGTCTAATGTGCACCACACCCTGTACTAAGCAATGTATTTATATTATTACCTCATTGGTACTTTTAATAATTCCATAATATATATACTATTTTATTCCCCTTTGCAGGTAAGAAAATTCACAATTAAAGGGATTCGCTGACTTATGAAGATGTCCTAACTGCATCAGACCAATCTGGCTCAACTTGCGTATAACAAAGTTGTGAGTTGTGTTTTGGTAGCCAAGCATCCCCGGGTTGAAGGTCATGTAATCTCATGAACCAAGCATGCAACCACAGGCGGAACCTGTGTGCTTACCCCAAGGGGCAGAGACTGAATCAAGAAGCAGGCATCGTATGACAGGATCCGGGATCAAATCAGAGGGAGCCACGGCATTACCCCACGGCCTGGTCCAGTCAGAGCACTCCTCATTACCTTATGCTTACAGAACTCAACCCAGCCCCCAGCTTGGATTTTCTTTTGCACAGTAGTTTCATTATAAAAAAATTCATTCTCTATGATAAAGAACTCACGCCTTATTCCTAACTCCTAAGCTCCTTTATGTATGTGGGTAAAGAGTGTAAAAATTGCTTAGGTGAAGAAAAACTTGAGAACAAACAAGGGGCAGAAAAATATCAAGTTTGAGTGATTCCTCCTGTTTCCTTACCAGTTGACTTGCAATAAAGTGTTTCTTTCCTCAAAGGCCATGCCCGGGTATTGGCTTCTGCGTGCACGGGGCAGGAAGCCCACTGATTGCTCCGTAGCAATGTCTCAGGCCTAGACTTTGTACCCACGTGATAGGCCAATGATCTGGAAGGAACCACTCATGCACACACACACACACACACACACACACACCCCACACTCACACACAGATTTTCCCTCTTTCCCTCTCATACATGTGCACACACAGTGCACATCTTTATAGACCATAAACTTGTTTTCTTTTAGTTAAGTATTAATTTACACAGTGTTAAGCTACTTAACCAAAATGAAATGTGTTTCGACAATATTTTTTCTGGGACTTCAGTCAGAATATAACGTAAAAGTTGTGTTAATGTTAGGTAGAAAGTGAGGAATTCTGGGTTTCCCAGGGACAAAAGTGCGCCCCGCCCTGTGCAGCTCCACCTTAATCCTGTCCAGAGCGAATGGCATACCTGGGGTAGGAGGGAACACCCTATGAATCAGCCAATCTGAACTTAGTATGCCCATTGCAAAAGAATGCAGGGGACTCTCTAGCCCAGGACCAAGCCACATAGGTATGATAGAGTCCGGAAAGTGACCTAGAATAACTCTCATGGTAGTAAGATTCAGGTAATGCAACTCCCAACTGTCCAATCAAAATGGTTCCATGGTGACCTCCCAACAGGAGGGAGGTCCCCGTCCCGGCACTACGAAACAACATGCAGGTCCTTCCTTTTGCTCTCTCTTTGCTGCAACAATGGGTCCAGACGTCATCTGTGGCAAATGTATCATGCTCTGTAAACCTATATCTTGCTCTTGCTCCATAATCCTGTCTTTCTCTTCTCAATAAACCTCATTTTCATGCCTGCCTTATTTTGGTGTGTCTGGTCATTCTTCAGCTATGAACATGCCAAGAACCAACATTTCGGACTGAAACCGACATTAATAGAGGCTGACTTCTTAACCAGAGGCAGTACAAACCTTTACAGGTATAGAAACAGTTATTTACTAACAACTATTTCTAAAGTAGGTAATTTCAAGACAATGAAGAAAAAAAGGCTCACACAAGGAACATGCCATCTTGTATTTGAGAACCACAATTAGACAAATTATTTCTTTCAAAAAATCTTGCCCAGCAGCATGTGCAATATGGCATTTAAACTCATCATTGATTGCCTTTACTTTCCAAGTAAATAAAATCTTCTCTGAAATATAGTGTGAACTCTCATACATATTAATATAATGTCTTTGTAAACTTCCTAGTCATTAAATATTTGTTCTAAGTGATACTTGAATGTATATTACATAAAAAATTTAGCCTCAAGAAAATATAATGAACAATTCCCTCCACATAACATTTGAAAGTTTTCTTCTGCATAGTAGTTTCATTACAAAAAAAAATTCATTCCCTGTGATAAAGAATTCATGCCTTATTACTAACTCTGAAGCTCTTTTACATACGTGGGTAAAGAGTAGAAAAATTGTTTAGGTGAAGAAAAACTTGAGATCAAACAAGAGGCAGAAAAAGTATAAAGTTCTCAGCCTATGAAGTGACCACTTTAAAACATGGTTAGTGCCTTGCGTAGGTTTCCTGTGAGGAAGGAAATAATCTATTTCACTTATGTAAATCAGACTTACAATAAATACAGTTAAAAGTAAATGATGATTTGCAGCCAAATAAATCTATTAATTTATTTTCCCTAAGAGAAAATAAATGGCTTTCTAGAGAAAATTTCTTAGAATTTTTCCCTAATGGACTTTATAGAGAAAAACCTTTTAAATCTTGGATTTCCATTTCTTTCTTATCTTTCAGACATCAGTTTAAATGACATCTCCTAGAAGAAGGCTTCTAACCTCAAAATATCAAGGAGTTCTTTAGTCACTATTACATTACTGTGTGTGTTTTTTTAAAATCTTATATATAATTTACTTCTAACTGATTTTTAAAATTTAATTTGTCTGGTTCTTGTATTCTTCAGTCTTCTAAACTGTAGGCTCCAGGAGACAAAGGGCTCCTTCTGTCTTATCTATAACTATTTTCTTAGTGTTGAATTAAAAGTATATCCTGAACAAACATAAAATATCAGTTCTCACTAACTGTAAGAGTGAATAAAAATATGTTGCTTTTTTTTGTGTATGTCTTACCTTAGAGTAGGGTACATGTTACTTAGAATATAATTATATCACTCACTTTATCTTTTTTCTTAGAAATACAAACTCTGGCTTTGGTGGTTGGACTAAAATTCATTTGCCATAAATCATTAACGATAGGGCTGTTATTAAGATCTCATATTTACTGAAAAAGCCCTTTTACCAGGAAAGACAAATACCTCTTGCCATTAAGTTCAACTACTTGGCATCTTTTCATGCTTTTCTCTTGTTTCCAAAGGCTCGATACACATTTAAATACGTTCCAATCTTCCGATTAGCACCGGTTAGAAGAGAAAGGAAAAATTGAAGACAAGCCACACTGAAAGTTATTTAAAATCTGAGAATTCCAATACATAGATTTAGAACTATAACTTTAGTGAGAAAATATTTTAAAGACCAGAATTAAATAGCTTTGAACTTTTTAAAAATCAATAAGCAATAATAAAGATACTAATAACAGTTATAACTTGTGTAATATTTACTTTGTAATTTTTTGAAGGCTTCATATACATATGCTCATTTTAATATTAATAATTACCTTATGAAGTTGATACTATTATAAGCTGGATTTTGGTGATAAAGATGAGGCACAGAGAAGAGCTGAAATTCACTTAGTGTTACATATTAATGGTTGGGTGAGACAATCTGAATCCAGGATCTCTGGTCCAAACCTCTCCATGGGTTTTAGATTAATAGAAGAGATATAAGGAAACATCTTTATCCAATTACAAATATGAATATTATACCAACATTATGAGATTCTGCCTAGGATATCTGGCATTAGTCATTCCTTTGTCTTAAAATTCTAATATCTCTGTTCAAATAAAAATATATACATAAGCACCATGAACAAATTATTATAGATCCATATATCAAGGAAGTATTAAAATCATCCTGTATTAATGTAACACTAACATTTTATTAAAGAGTAAGAAAAGTGATAATTTATTAATATATGAAACAACACTGAACAGAATAGTAAATTTAGCAGTACCCTTGACATGTTGTATAATATCAACACTAAATTTCTGGTACTTCAGGTAGAAGATTAGAAAAGAAAAATAAAGAGTAAAAACCAACTTTTACTACTTTGTATCATCCATGTAGACATAGGTAACTATATTTAACTGGCAATCCACATCTCCTTCTCCGAATTTGAATAGCATATTTGGGAGGCAGGAGTTGAAAGCTGAATTAAAATACAGTGAGGAACCGTATATTTAGTCTTATAGTAGTGTCAGAACCCTAAAAGATAATCTGACAAAGCATATGAATAAATAATTCATATATTTAAATTAATTCTTTTTATATACGCATTATACAAAACATTCAACTTTCTAGTAATCTAAGCAGTGCAATTAAAACAGTGAGTTACAATTTAACACACACTTGTTAAAAAAATCAAAATAATTGTAAAGGCTTGGCCTTTCATATCATGTCGAATTGAACATACATGCTTTTTTCCTATTCCTACTAAAACTTCTCTAAAGTTATTGAAAAAAATGAAAGAGGTATGAAACCACAAAAATCAAGACAAAAGAGAGAGACCAAGGGAAAAAGAAAATTCAACAAATATTTTGGGAAAATAAAAAGCCCCTGGGGCAATGTCACTGATTTAGCTTGCTAGAGGAATTGGCAATTTAACATTTTGCAGAGGAGTTTGATATAGCCAAGAGGGCCTGGATAGGTTTAAGAACTGTGGCACTAACTGCTGTGAAGCGTGGCAGTTATAAAGAAGATGGGAAGCAGGGTGACGGTCACATCTCTGCATGGAACAGATGACTCCTCTTCCCAAGGCCAGAATTCCAGAAGATAGCTGTCTACCGCTACAGTAAAGTTGACTGGGTATCAACTTGTTCTAGATCGTCACACAGGCAAATTGATTTAATCTTCAAAACAAATACATCAATTAGATACAAATTTTATCCCTAGATGAGGAAACCCTAGATTAACAAACTTGCCCAAGATCCCCAGATAATGAACGACAGAATAGGGATTTGAGCCAGGTAGTCACATCGATGCTTGTGAACCACAAGACTGCATTTGCTACCTCTCATCCTTAGCCAGCTGAAAATCAGACATTTATTTTCTAGAGAAATTAAAAGGATGACACTCAAGCACAATAGAAGGCAGCAGTGTGCAAGTAACAAAAAAGAATAACATTTAAATTACTAAAATGACTGCAGATGGAATAGTCCACCATTCCTGGTGAGAGGATGGAGAGACTTCGACAAAGAAGCAGAAAAGGACCGAGGGAGAGGTGAATCACTTAGGAAACATTTGGAAGGCACAATGCACAGGACTACTGACGGATTGGATAAAGGGTTTGAAGAAAATAAAGACAAAAGGATAATCCCTAGTTATTTAATGCTAGAAGATGGAACATTTCCTGTTGCCAAACAGGAAATATTTTAGGAAAAGTAGGTTTAGTAGGGAAATTTAGCATTTTCTTTTTCATAGACAGGGACTGAAATACTTACTAGGTATTCAAATGGTCTAATAAGTAGGCCATTTTAGTTTTATGAACTGAAAAAGAGTGTATGTTTTTTAGTGTATATGTGTGTGTGTGTGTGTGTGTGTGTGTGAAGATTAGAGACTTTAAAATAAAATTTAGTAAAAGTAAATATTTATTTCTGAAAAGATTCAATGATATTGCGATACTAATAATAATTTTTAAAGGATACTCTAAAAATGACTAGAAAATGAGAAAGAGTTCTTGGTTATTAAAACTATGAAATTGCCCAGAAAAGAAGGGTCAAAATATTATCTCTGGGAATTCTGATAGGCAATTTCTCTAAATTTTTTCTACCATTTATTTTGATTATATGAGTATTTCACCCACACATATTTAATTACCAAGAACTGTTTCTTATTTTCTATTTGTTTATTTATAATAACCTATTGAAGTGAAGCTTTAACACTTATCTGTTGAGATTTCTGGGGAAAAAAGAACAAAAGAAAAAAAATAGAGGAGGAAACTGAAAACAAAAAATTCTCGGAACTACTCCAGATTGGATGGACCTATTGAATGCTTATTACTGTGAGTAAAATGATCCATAAGCGTTCTCCTACTAGTAAAATTTTAGAAAATAATAATCTTTTATAAAAAGAAAAACAAGAAATAGATTCATAAAAAACATTGTATTTCTCAGTATAATACTGAAATGCTACAAGACTTCAAAATGGAGTACTGACTTCAAAAATTCTGATACTGTTTTTATTCCAGATCAATCTTTGAGGGGAAAAAATTGACATTGTATCTTTATTATACTCTTAAGAATGATACCTGAAATATGCTCATCAACATAAGGGTATGGAATAAGAATGAGGAAGACCTGGGATCCAGGAAAAGTGGGATTCTATCCTAGAGCAGGAAAGTGAGGTTCATCCACCACATATTGTAACAGAAAGAGATACCTCTGTGACGGCGGTCTCAGATGTGCTGGATTCCAACTTAGAAGAAAAGGGTATGGTGAGGAATAAGATATAAGTTAATGGAAGATTTGATAGAGCGTTGGGGGGACATGAGGAAAGGCAAATGATGTTCTTAGTCATAAATGACCTATTCATTAACAATGGTTTTAAGTCAAAGACATATTGTGTAGCGAGAGGAGGGAAATGCGGGGTGATATGAGATAGAAAGACCTTATCTCAGAGCAGGAGGCTGAAGCATACTGTCTAAAGGCGATCAAAAGAGTATAGCATAAGCACATTAACTGAATTATTTTGTTAAATTTGAAAAGAAATAGTTAACAATCTCTGTAGATACTTCCATTTTGGGGAGTTATGGGTAGGACTGGGAATTTTTCTTATTAAAAGCCTTCTCACATGATTTGGTTTTATAACTATATACATGATTTTAAAATAAAGATAAATTAATATATTAAATGCCAGGCTGATTGTTGTGAAACAAGTAATAATATATTTTTGTAAACAGATATACACCTTGTAAATAAGGCTCTAAATATGCATAGACCTTTTGGAAAGATCTGTAGCATTATTTCTGTGAAAAGACAAATAATACTTGAGTTAATCCACCTCTCGGCTTATTTTATTCTAAGAGCATAATCATAACTATGAACATTTTTGGCATTAGGAAGGTTATAGTCAGATAACTTCTAATAATGAAAAACTGGAAATAATCTCAATATTCTAAAATTTTAAGGTAATTATTTTATGCATCTTTTATGTGAAAATTTTCTAAAAACATGGTTTAAAATTTTAAACATATGTTTATTTACATTAATAGAATTTAGATAATAAAATGCTGACATTATCTAAATGGCATTAAAGAACAAGCTTTTTTCAGAATGTTTTCAAATAAAATGGTTCACTGATTCAGTGTTGTTTAATATGGTTTTATTAAAGACAAATACTTTGAAATATGTACTTCCTAGGACTTTGCTAAAATAAACATAATATGTCCTTATAACTCTTACTTTGGTTGAATCCCAAAGCTCAGGGTTTTGACTTTTATTAAACATAACAGCTGTTAATCTTTCTAGTGTGTAAAATGTGGTATAATAAATTTTGCCTTCATTTGTACAGTATATAAAATCTTCAGCAGATTAGACTATAAACATTCCAAACATGTCCTCTCTTTGTACCCTAACAAAAGAGCATTGAGAATTACAAAACTCTTATGAACTACGAGTAGCAGAAAATCAGCAATGTATTTACCAAGAAGCCAATTTCAAGGTGAATAATTCAGAATCTTCATGATTTTAGAGCAGTGGTAATGCCCACATATATGTCGAGTATCTGCGTTAATGGAAGAGGACAGCACAGCCAAAATTATACTTTGGAATTACGGTTAAAAGGATACACAGACACCTGATTATTGAAATTTTCTATAAGTTAGAAAAAAATGATGATAAAAATTCAATCATATTTTATTGTTAACTTGAATCAGAGTAGTAAGGAAAATAAAACTATAGAAACACCGTAAGAAAAATATACTCAAATCTGAATAGATTAAGACATTTTGGGAATAATAATGTTTCCATAAGGCTAATAACCAAATTGAAAAAAATGTATTTTTTAAAAAGTAACAGCAACAACAAAAAAAGCCCATATGATTTTGATTATATACCACAATGAATTTTTCCAAAGTCACAAATGACTCTTTGATTTGCTCCTATAAAACATTACCTATTCCAGTGTTCAACTGCAGTAAGCTGCCCATTATAAATTCGTAAGAACGATAAATCATTTAACCTCTCTAAGGATAATGTGAAATGAGAACAACGTGCCACACAAAATATTATCATAGTAAGGAAATTTATGAACCACATTAGGCAGAAAATCTGACACCTAGAATACTCTTAGTAAATACTACTTGTATTTCCTTAACTAATTATACTTGTTTGCAAATGCGGTTGCTCCCAAATTTCTGATTTCTTCAAGATTTCTCAGAAATTCAAATCTCTTTTTTTTTCATTTTTTATTTTTTTGTATTTCAGAATATTACAGGGGTAAAAATGTTTTGGTTACATGGATTTCTTTTGTACTGTTTGAGACAAAGTTGTAAGTGTGCCCATCACCCAGATAGTGTGCATTGTACTCATTAGGTGTGAATTCACCCATTCCCTCCCCCACTACCTGCTTGATTGCCATTGAGTTTTTCTTCCATATGTACACTTAAGTGTTGATCGATTAGTTTCAGTTTAATAATGAATATATGTGGTGTTTGATTTTCCTTTCTTGTGATACTTCACCTAGGAGAATGGTCTCAAAAGGTATTAGTTCATTTTTTCAGGCTGAGTAGTACTCCATGGTATACATATACCATGTTTTATTAATCCACTCATGGATTGATGGGCACTTGGATTGATTCCATATCTTTGTGATTATAAATTGTGCTGCAATAAACATTCTAGTGCAAGTGTCTTTTTGATAAAATGCCCTTTTTTTTCCTTCGGGTAAATATCTAATAGTGGGATTGCTGGATCAAATGGTACATCAGCTTTTAGTTCTTTAAGGAATCCCCATCCTATTTTCAATAGAGGTTGTACTAGTTTGCAGTCCCACCAACAGTGTGTAAGTGTTCCTTTTTCTTTGTGTCCATACCAGTATCTATTATTTTGGAACTTTTTAATATAAGCCATTCTAACTGGGGTAACATGATACTTCATTTGTGGTTTTAATTTGCGTTTCCCAGACAAATAGTGATGTTGAGCATTTTTTTCATATGTTTATTGACCATTTGTCTATCTTCTTTTGAAAAGTTCCTATTCATGTCTTTTGCCCACTTTGTAATGGGATTGTTTCGTTATTTCTAGTTGATTTGTTTGAATTTTTGTAGATTTTGGTTATTATCCCTTTATTGGATGTATAGCATGCAAAAATATCTCTTTCTTCAAATAATATAAACCTATATTGGAATAAATTAGGCTCTGAAAACTTTAGAATTATCCTAAAGACATAACTGAATTTAAAATATTATTTCATACAAACTGTAATCATACTTGAAATCCACATAGAATTGTTCTCTGAGATTAAAGGAGAAAAGTATATGGTATAGATGCACATATACACACACATGCACACACACATATATATATACATTAATGCACATAGTAGAAATGATAGATGACATAGGAATATTACTTTTAAAAAAATTGATAATTTCCTATAGAAAAATAACTTTAAGGGAACATCTTAGATAATTTGATGTGTGGGCTCTTAATTTCTCACAGATAATAGTCTCAATATTACGAACACAACTAGTAACATGTTTCTTAAGTCCTTAATGTTAGGGTAGAAATTTTAATAAGAGAATCCTCTAATCAAATTCACCTACTTCCTTCCTTGGTGTTTGCTTTTTGTTATTTCTTTGGCTTTTTAAAAAAATACTTCCACCCTTCAGCTTCAGTAAATACTGCAGACTTTCTCACCTATTTTTAGTATTATAGAGTTTTAGTTTTTAATGACATTCTAAACACTGACCATCCTGTTTTGTTTATATATTTTCATACATTCAAATATAAATTATTCATGGTTTTTAGGGAAATAATGAGTCCTTCAAAAAGTCAACTTAGCCTGGGCAAAGTGGCTCATGTCTATTATGTGAGTACTTTGGAAGGCTGAGGTGGGAGGATCACTTGAGGCTAGGAGTTCAGACTAGCCTGGGCAATAGGGTAAGACCTTATCATTACAAAAAAATAAAAATAAATAAGTAAAAAGTAAAAGTCAGGTTAAAGTTCCAATCTTCTAGATTGATTCCCTAGGCTTCTTGGAACTCCTAGGTCTGAATAAAGAAGCTGATAATGCAAGTGTTTTAATTGAAAGATCATTAGATAGAAAATTGAGGCACCTGATGTCTACTTTCAAATGGAATACTGACTAGTTGTGTGACCCTAGAGAAGCATGAATTATCTCTGAGCCAAAATTTTATAACTTATAAAGTAATGGAATTCTACCATACTGTTAATAAAACTTCCAGTTCCAACAATGTCCAAGTATGTCTTACAATAGAATCTCTTAAACTTTACTAGTGTGAATATAAATTGCTAAAACTACTTTGGAAATCATTTAACATTACTTCATAAAGTTGGAGATACATATATACCATGACTCAGCAATTCATAGCCTAGGGAAACTCTTCTAAATGTGAATCAAGAGATTTGTACAATGCTTATTGCAGCAATATGTTTTACCCCAAAGCTAGAAATAACCCAATTTTTCATAAGGAGAATAATGGACAAACACAACATTGATGTATCTTAAAAGCATAATATTTTTTAAAAAAAAGGTCCCATATGGCCTAATCATATTTCTACAAAAGCAGAAATAGGAACAACTATTATTCGGGGTATATATATATATATATATATATATATATATGATGAACTATAATCAATGTCAAAGAATAATTAACACAAAATTTTTAAAAAAGTGTTTAACTCTGAGGCGGAGGGAAAGGGATGTGATTGGTGAAAAGTACCCAAGAGGCCTCTAACTTTTAATTCTTAAACTAGATATCAGGTATAGGGAACAATATTCTATTAACTTTTAAATTATACCTAAGTGTTGCAAACACTCTTTTGTATGCAATTATGTATGCATAATTTTTAAGTCTTAAAAATGAATACCTTTACAATGGCTAAATTATTGCTATCATTTATTTATAGCATAGAAGTCTCCTGGAAACACACGATGATTGGTATTTGCAGAACTATAATCATTCCAGTAAATGATGAGAATAGCATCATCTTTGATTTTCATTCTACAGAGGCGGAGAAAGATCCACAAACCCTTCCCATGGCTTTATTTTTGCTTTTGGCCTTGGTGGTGATTAGCATGACACTAAATCTCCTCACCACTGCTTTAAAGTACTTCTAAATCCACATTCATAATAATTAATCATCCTTGCTTGTTTTCCTACGGTGCTTATTTACCAATGACAGCAATGGTAGCCGGGGCAATTAAAACTCTCACTTAAACAGTAGAACTGAGAGGGTCCCTTCTGATCTTGTGTGCTGCAGAACAATCCTCTCTGTTTGTTCCTATTTCCAAAGATCACTAAAGCTCTTTTTTAAAATTTCTCAATTTCTATCCTTTGTTACTGAAAATTTTTGGTTCTAATACTGAAACAAGTTTTATCATTTGGAAGATAATTTTCAAAGTCAACTCAGGGATGGAGAGAGCCTGGAAATGCAATCGAAAGCCTTCAGTCAGAGAGGCATTATGAACACTGCGTTTGTTCCACCTGCATTCTCTTGCAGTGTCACAGGGATTTAGCAACACCTACTCAGAACTCCCTGAGTACAGATCACCATATGAAGCATGCAACAGAAACATGAGAACCAGCAATTAATTATGAGTTCAAGAAAAAGCTCTGCAGATAAGAAACCTTGTCTCCCAGATACCATGTCAGACTCACACTTTATAAGAGTGACGGTCCTTAAAGAATCAACAAATCTTGCTCTCACACATAGGTAGGAAGCCACCATCAGCAACACAGACATACAGAAAATGGTTAGGGATAGGTAGAAAGCATGAGTTAGCTCATATTTTCTGACCATAATAAAAAACTTAATTAACTATTACATTTTCATACAAACAAGTATTCCACATTTCAGAAAGGAAAAGTTGTGGAGCTTTCTGATTGAGGTGAATATAAATATTGCAAAGAATTCAGACGAGTATGACTTGAAGGGATTTAAGTGAACAGTGTCAGAACCACATAGTCTCTCTCGGGCTGCAGAAAGAGATGTGGGTGGGGAGATGGGTCAATATTTGACAACAGAAGTCAGAGAGAGGCCACGGAAAGGGTTACTTTTAGGAAAAAGTAGAAGAGTGGAGAAATCTATAGATTTATAGGTCTTTTATTCCTACTTACTCAAATTTGTAAAGATTCATTTCATTTAGAAAATTTTCCTCTTTGAGAAGGATAACTAAAATATAAGATGTGAAATATTAATAGTTCTGTCTTTTCTGTCATTTGTTAAGGTTTAAGGTATTAAAGACAAAATTAAGAAGATGATTTTTCCTAGGCCAATGCCATATGAAGAATATTCATTAATGAAGAGTGTCTCAAAGAAAAGGAAGGGGGCTGGGCTTTGTAGAGGTAAGTAAATAAAGGAATCTTCTAGCAGTCTCATGGGAGTCATGAGGAAGAGTAGAAATGTCTTTACCTGCGAATATGCAAGGGTGGGGTGCTCTTTTCCATTAACCCCATCCCAGAACAAAGTAAGATGGGGATGCTTGATCATTGCTGCTTTCTGGACTGCAGGGCTCAGAAAAACTTCTACAATGCCCATGAAGATCACAAAACAATGAATGTTGAAAATGACTGAATCCTCACACTGATGTGAAAACTACTTATAACCTACTGCTAGGTACCTGGTTTCAATATGAACTGTAAATATTAGGTCACTAAATACGAAACGTCTGATTTTGAACCAAAAATGTAATTTATTAGATCTCAAAAAAGAAGCAGTACAATTAATCAAAGTGTGAGCCCAAAGTATCAACACAGTTTTGCCATCTTAATGGTAGCTTGTTTATGCTAACAGCAAAGAAGCCTGGAGAACAAGTGGTGATGAAATTGAGAAAGGCATTTTCCACAGCTCGTTGAGAATTGAATATTTTTCCTTGTAAGAAGTGATCCAAAGCCTGGAAGAAGTGGTAATCAGCTGGTGCAAGGTCTGGTAAATATGGCTAATGACAGAGAGTTTCCAAGTCCAGCCTCTGTAGTTTGAGCAGCATTTTTGTTGTTTGTGTGAGATGTGGTCAAGCATTGTCTTTCAAAGAGGGTTGGCCTGGATTGGTCAATCTCAGCTATTTAATAGCAAGCATCCTTATCATTTCATCCAATTGGTTGCAGTAGACATCCCCTGTAATCGACTGACCAGGTTTCATGAAGCTGTAGTGGATAATACCTGCACTGGACCACCAAACAGATAGCATTAGCTTTTTTTGATGAATATTTGATTTTGGACTGTGTTTCACCACTTCATCTTTATCCAAACAGTGCTTGTGATTGTCAAAAAGTATCCGCTTTTCATCACATGTAAAAATATGGTTTAGTAATGGTTTGCCTTTATGTCATGACAGCAAAGAAAGGCAAGCTTCGAGACAATTTCTCTTCCAATGCTCGTTTAATTCATGTGGTACCCATCTATCCAGCTTTTTTACCTTGCCCATTTGTTTCAAATGGTACCATATTATTGGAATAGTAACGTCAAACCTTGCTGCTAATTCACAGGTAGGTTGAGATGGATTCGCTTCTACTACAGTTTTTAGCTCATCATTATCCACCTTGGTCTCAGGTGGCCCATGTGGCTCATTTTCAAGATTTTCATTTTTATTCTCCAGCTATTGAGAAATCAGCTGTCATTTTAAATGTCATTCCTTCTTAAGTTATCTTTCCTCTGACTTCTTTGGATTTATTGTGTTGTTCTTTTTCTAATTTCTTAAGATAGATGCTTACCTCATGAGTTTTCACCTCTGTGTTATGTTAATGTAAGCAAGCAGGGCCACACATGTCTTTCTGTGAACTATTTTATATAATTTTTATGTTATATCTTTGAGTTTATTGAGCTTTAAGTGTTTACTTATTTCTATTATGTTTTTATTTGATCCATAGATCACATAATAGTGTCTTTTTGTTGTAATTTTCCAAGCTTCTTTCCTATTGGATTGTGACTTAATTTCATTTTGTTTGGAGATGGTGGTATGGGTGATGCATAACCTGGGAAATTTCTTGAGATACTCTTTGCATATAAATGACCATGATTATTCAATTAAAATTTGTATTATCTAATTATTGGGTGGAGTGATCAAAAATAGTAATTGTATAATTCAAGTTGGGTATACTATTACTGAATTTTTATCTGCTTTATCCATTTAGTAGAAAGAGATGTTTTAAAATGTGCCACTGACCAACACCTAAGCGCACATATAAGAATGACATTTATCAGGCTTCGGGCAGGTGGGAGGGGAAGAAGGGGATGGGTATATACAAACATAATGAGTACGATGTGCACCATCTGGGGGATGGACACACTTGAAGCTCTGACTTGGGGGTGGCAAGGGCAAC
>CAUYSK010041804.1:0-83947 GCA_963575035.1 Avahi laniger | reverse complement strand
TCAATAATATTAATCCTATTGGATATTTTCTGAATGGATACACAAGTCTCTGGACATTATTTATGTAATACCCCACCATTTATAAAACATTTCAAAGGCATCTTTTTTCAGGCACTCCCATTTATTTCAAATGCATCCTTTTTCACAAATCCTATGGATGTATAGATAAGAAATACATAGAGATATTATATAAATTCATATAGGTACATATTTATATAAATAGATACCTGTTCAGACAATGCTGTTTTCACAATAATAATCACTTTTTTATCTCTTAAAGTAATTAAATATAAAAACAAATTTTACATCTTTAATTATATTTGCATTTCAATAGTGTAATACATATACACATAAAATTATGGATTTAATTTAATATTATTTGATTAGAATTTGTGTATCTATTTTGACACATGAGATTTTTTTTTGATTTCAGCATATTGTGGGGGTACAGATGTTTAGGTTACGTATGTTGCCCTTGCCCCCCCCCAAAGTCCGAGTTTCAAACATGTCCATCCTTCGGGTGGTGCGCATTGCACTCTTTGTGCATGTATATACCCGTCCCCTCTCTCTCCCCCGCCCTCGTGAGCTGGAACGCATTCTGCTCAAGTTTTGTTTTCAATTTTATTATGTTGTCCCTTTTGTTGACAGGTTTTTTAGAAGTTCTTAATATATTCTTGACACAAGTCCGTTGTAGATAAATGTATCTTCACTCTCTGTGGTTTGCATTTTCACTCAGTGGTGTTCTTAGATGAATAGAAGTTCACAATTTTAATGAAATCCAGTTTATCAAACTTTTCTTTTGTGGCTAATTCTTTATTGTGTGTCTTCTTTAGGAAATTATTGCCTACCACAATATCATGAAGATATTCTCCCATTCTCTTCTTGAAAAAATGCTCAGCGTCACTAGTCATCAGAGAAATGCAAACTACAATAGTGAGATATCATTACACCAGCAACACAGTGTCTAAAATTGAAACGACAGCAGTACCAAGTGTTGTCAAGGGTGTACAAAAAATGGAACATTTGTATACTGATTCTAGTGTTGTAACTTGTACAACTACTTCGTAAAACTAGTGGTGTATAATAATCTATCATATGACCTAGCAATTTCGTTACTAGATATCTACCCAAGAGAGTGCTTGTGATCACCAAGAGACATGTACATGAATGCTCATAACAGCATTATTATTTTGCATTATAGCTCCAAAGGGAAAACAACACAAACATCACCAAAAAGTCAAAAGACTGGGATATATTCACAGAATCAATAAAAAGAAAGGAACTACAGGCAAAAACATGGGTGAATATCATAGTCAACAATATTTTAAAACATTCATTGTCTTCTTTCTTTCTGCAATTTCTGGAAATTATCAATCTTCTTACTGTCCTAAACATTTTTCTTTATTTTATTTTATATATGTATATATATATATATATGCTTTAAAAATGAGATACCAGAACATCAATTTTCTAAATTAATGTATATGACATGAGGGATTGTTAAAAATGAAGATTCCTAGCACATACGCCCACCAAGGAATTTTTTTTTGTTCTCCAATCATTTATGTTGCACATATTTTTGTTGATTCTTAGGTAAATTTGCTACTGTAATGGAAGTATGCTATTTTATTTCTCAGCATCCATTCACTTCACATCCTTTTCAGTAACAATTACCCTGATTTCTCTCTGATTTATTAGATCATTTGGATTTTGGAGAAACTGGCAGTCTGGCACTTGTTAATTAGGGCATTCTACTCTCTTGGTCAATGTGGTTGGTTTCAGGATGTGTGCATGGCCTAAGTTAGGCCAACCCAAAACAATGCAAATCAAATCTTGGAATTTTGTTAATTGTTGAGAAGGCTGACTTGCTCTTCTTTTCATAATTTGTACCCAGAAGTAGGTAGTGTTAAATATTCTGCAGGAAGTTTATATTCATAAATGGAACATTAGTTGAGCATAAATTTAACATAGAAGAAGTGAGTCAGGAAATAGAGGAAAATCAGGATATAATGACACAATGTGAATTCCTAGATCCGGCCATGTTTTAAGCCTATTATATTCTATGTGTTTTAGTCACCAGGACCAACAAGTTTCCTTTCCTTTCTTCCCGCCTTTTTTCTATCTTTCTGTTTGTATTTTCTCACTTTATTGGATAGCTATCAATTATAACCAACATTTTTATTATAATGTAGTTTAATGTATCAATTCTTATTTTTATCATAGATAATTTTACCTTTCTTTTTATAGAAACCTAACTCGCCCTAATATCTAATTTATGTCTATGTGTACTTGTTGTATTCTAGTTATATATGTTTCCATTTTTAAGAGCATTAAAATCTTTAAACCATAAGGAATTATTTTTGCTATGTGATTTTAATGCTTCAAGTTGTGATCTAACATCTATCCTGTTATTTTATATTTTCTCCTATGTCATGAATGTGACATAATTAATTTCCGAGTTTTAAATACAATGTCAATAGCATACAATGCAATCAAACAATAAATATATAGGTTCAGAACTATTTATTACTTGTAGTGTTCACACTGTTTTAATTACCATAGATTTTATAGTTCACTACATATAAAAGAATCAAATGTTACATAAAGCACAAAAAGACTAGGAATTATATATTATAAAACAAAAGACACTATTCAGTGATAAAAATGATAAAAGTGTTTGTAACTTTTAGACAAGATAAGCAATAACTTAACGTAAAATGAAGTAATACATACATACACACAAACCATATATATACACACACAGTCTTTCTATATGTGTGTATATATAGACACACGTATATATACACACACATGCATACATATATACACAGAATTTTGCACTAATGACGTGGATAGACAATTTTAAAAATGTTCTATCATTGAAAATGGCAAAGTAGGAAAACACAAAACTCTGTCCTACCATAAAAGTAGTGAATAAATTCCCAAAACTGTCAGAATTGACTTTTTTTAAACCATCAAGTATAATAAAAAACTCACAGCAACCAGGGAAACACTTAATCAAGAAAATACAGCTGAATCTCAATAAAAGAACTCCATGATATTTTGACTTTCCCTGCTACCATTCCCAGCTCCCTGGCTTGGCAGTGGCATTGAAGACAATAACTGGCATTACTGTCACAGGTATCTCATGCTGGAAGGAGCAAAATGAACCTTTTTGTTTGTTTGTTTGTTTGTTTAATTAGCTGTTGCTTTTGACCTGTTTTGGGGATCCCTAAAGGAATACACCAAAGTGCTTGCCTTTATTTTGCCTAACTTGGAACTCTCTAAGGGCTAAGGAGGCTACCAAGGGCAGAGGATATTTGTGGAAAACATTTAAAGGCAAATGAATGAGCCCACACTTCCTGGGTCAAGTGGTAACAGGTGGGGCAGAAAACAGACTAACCAAGATCTCGGGAGAAAAGGCTAGGGAATGAGATGCTTTGGGATAAGGACTTTGTAAAGGTTCCACATGTTTCTGGAAATCTAGAAGTCTATGTTTATGCCCAGGGCTAGATGCACTCAGCAAATATTTGAAAAAGCCCTAAACTCCTACCTATTGCTAACCTTCAGAATTTGTGCAAGCTGGTAGTGAAGGTGAAAAATAATAAAATACTTAGAAATACTTTGACACAGATGTCGGGAGTTCAGCTGAGCTGAAGAAAATTGATATGTCAGGTGTCAGAATAGCTGATTATAGCAACAAGCCAAAATGAAAGTAACAGTGAAGCCTTTGATGACATATTATGGCGGTATAAGCAAGAGGCCAAAACCTGACAAAGCACTGATGCCCTTCTGTTCCATTTTCTCATATAGAACAGCACCCTGGTCAAGGGTTAGGTGGATCTATTTAGATGTGGGTGTGATGTCACTGTTGAGGGAGCCACAAACAAAAGACTCCTGTAGTTTTACAGATCCGGAGGCTATGAGAAGGAGCAGGGGAGGGCTAGAAGTAAAAAATTTCTGAGTACTGCATCAAAATGAGGAGAATTATCTTCAAGGTTTTCCCCTTCTCACCATGATAAGGAGAACTTGGCAGAGGTGTGTAAATAAGAACTCTGCCAAAGGCCTCTAATGAGGAGAACTATAATTGAAGACTGTCTTAAGAGCACCAATATGTAAACAATATGACTGGACAGATGGGCCTGAGTCCTTGTCTGGACCTCCCCTCAGAGACTAATGTATGTGCCCCCAGTCTGGTGTGGGGAGGGCAGCATTTGCCTATGAGGCATGCCAGTTGAGGCCTTTCTAATTGCCTATGTTTGGGCCTGAAAATCACACGAAGGCTTTTGGCCAGTAGCTAGACTCCTCAGGATGTTTAAGACTTATAAATTGAAAAGTCATTTTCAATGACTTTTTTTGTTGGAAAAACAAAAAGGTTGGAATAAAAAAAAGGTTGGAATAAAATAAAGAAGACTTAAATAAATAGAAAGACACTACATGTTCACAGGTTAGAAGAATTAAGATCATTAACATGACATTATTCACCAAATTCATCTGGACAAATCCAATGGAATGCCTTCCAAAATTCCAATTTCCATTGTTTTTTCAGAAATGAGAAGCTGATGCTATGGTTTACATGAAATTGAAAGGGACCCTGAATAGCCAAAAAATTTTTGTAAGGAAAAACAAATATAAAATATTTCCTATTCCTGATTTCAAAATTTACTACAAAACTAAAGTAATCAAAACAGTGGGGGTATTGACATAAAAATATACATATAGATCAATGAAGTAGAAATGAGAGTCTAGAAATAAAAATGTGTATCTACAGTCAATTTATTTTTTTGACAAAGATGCCAAGATCATTCAATGAAGAGAGAATAGTCTTTTCAACAAGTGATGCTCAAACAACTGAATATCCAAATGCAAAATACTGATTTTGGATCCCTAAATTACACCCTCTATAAAAAAGTAATTCAGAAATGATTAGGAACATAAATTAATATCTAAACTATAAAACTCATAGAAGGAAAAGAGGTGCAAATCTTCATGATCTTTGATTAGGCAATGGTTTCTGAAATATAACAACAAAAGTAGAAGCAAAAATATTATAAATTATATTTCATCAAAATTAAAAACATTTATTCATCAAAATATACCATCAGGAATATAGAAAGATAATCTCATAATAGGAGAAAATATTTGCTGCTCATATATCTGATAAAAATATTTTCTAGGATATATAAAGAACTCTTACAACTGAACAACAAAGAAGAAACCTAAGGAAAAAAAAATGGGAAAAGGACTTGAACAGACATTTTTTTAAAGAAGATATACAAATGGTCAAGAAAGGACTTAAAACCATACTGAGATATTGCTTCATACCCTCCAGGATGGCTAAAATTAAAAAATATATATAATAACATTCATTGATAAGTATCTGAAGAAATTGGAATCCTAATAAAGTATTCTTGTGAATACAAAATGGTGCAGATAGCTGCTTAAAAAGTTAAAAATAGCTATAACCACAAGCTGTAAGCCTTAAAAGTTAAACACAAACTATGACCCAGCAATTCCAATCCTAGATATATATCAATGAAAATCAGAAATATATGTTCTGGCCGGGTGCGGTGGCTCACGCCTGTAATCCTAGCTCTCTGGGAGGCCGAGGCGGGCGGATTGTTTGAGCTCAGGAGTTCGAAACCAGCCCGAGCAAGAGCGAGATCCCATCTCTACTAAAAATAGAAAGAAATTAGCTGGACAACTAAAAATATATAGAAAAAACTAGCCGGGCATGGCGCCGCATGCCTGTAGTCCCAGCTACTCAGGAGGTTGAGGCAGGAGGATCGTTTGAGCCCAGGAGTTTGAGGTTGCTGTGAGCTAAGATGACACCACGGCACTCTAGCCCAGGAAACACAGTGAGACTCTGTCTCAAAAAAAAAAAAATATATATATATATATATATATATGTTCTGACAAAATCTTGTACATGGATTTTTATTAGCAGCATTACTCATAATAGCCAAAAAAGTGGAAACAACCCAAATGTTCATCAACTTATGAATGGGTAGTCAAAATATGCCACATCCATACAATGAAATATTAGTCAGCCATAGAAGAACAAAGTACTGATACATGTCACGACATGGATAAATCTTGAAAACAATATGCTAAGTGAAAAAAGCCACACGAAGAAGTCTGAATATTTTATGATTCCATTTATATGAAATGTGGGTGAACCATAGCTCAAGGGACACCAACTGTTGCTGCTTTTATTGAGATTCAGTAGATTTCCTTATGTAAGTATTTATTTGCTGCATGTCCTATGGACAATTTCCAGAAACTTTAAATGTCTATTGTGTCATAATTTTTACCAATTATTGTTTTTTTCTCTGGGATCCAAGTCTACAGAGCTCCTCATGCCACCATTCCAGAAGTGGGCCACTTTACATGCATTTTTCTATTTAATTTAAAATTCAGATTAACAATTCATTGAATCATTTGATCTCTGCTGTTTTCAAATACTTTAACTTGCTTTGATACATAGAGACAATTATATAACCAATTAAGTAGCAATATTTCCTCAAATGTAATAATATAAAAGATATGCTTTATTATAGAAAATAGAACACTGATGCCTGCATACTTATTAAAGAGATAGCTTAGCCAGGTAAAATCTTAAAATATGGCTATAGATTACATTATATGGCAGTGGTAATAACTGAATCAGTCATTACCTATGAACTATTATGTTGTGTTTGCTATTGACTAAAATTCCTCATAAGTAAGGTAAGCATACATTTTTATTCTTCAAAATTACCTTGAAAAAGGAAAGTATGAGGATATATATAGAATGTCTCCTTATATGTATAGATTCTATTTTTATATTTTTTACTAAATTTTTTCAATAAACTGATATTCTTTGACTTTTTTGTGGGTATGATAACCAGGAGCAAAATCGTGTAACATTTTCTTATACAATGTAGAGAAGAGTAGTTACTTAAAATTCTGTCTTACTAATCATGGAGAATAATGGACTTCCTTGAGGATATCCAGAAAATGCATGGGAGAAGCAGCAATAAAACACGATTTACATGATTTTGATCCCCAGTCTAGGCTTTCCTGCATAACATATACTGCTCCCTGAATACACTAAACAAGATAATGTGAATATAATTAAGACATTCAATAGAACTACCATTCTTTTCCTGATTTTTATTTGGTCATCATATATTAATACTAAATAAATTATGAAGAATATGTTTTGTATCAGTAAGCTAAACAAAGTTAATACTACTGTTCATGATATCAAATTTTCTAAGGTCTATCTCATGGTAGGATTTCACTTCCACTGCCCCTTGAAGTTATAAAACCATGTGATTTGCGGTAGCTAAAAATATGAGCAAATCTAACACATATCACTTCTAGGCTGATGCTCAACTTTCCAGCCCAGCTATTCCTTTACTGCAAAAATTGTGAAGCATGTGTTGAGGGGATGCCTCCATCAGAAAAGGTCCCTGAGTTATTTCAATGAGCTAAAGCCTCTGGAAATTCACACCAGTCCTGTATTATGAATGAAGAAATAATCTTTTGTGAGTTTAAGTCATTGAGATTTTGAGATCGTTTGTTAATATGGCAAATCTTAACTTGTCTTGATTAGTCAAGTTGAGATTGATATATAACTAAAATATATTGCTGCTACCGTGTGTGTGTGTGTGTGTGTGTGTGTGTGTCTGTGTGTGTGTGTCTGCATAGAGAGAGAGAGAGAAAGAAGAGAGAGGGAGAGACACACACACAAGAATCATATATATATATGTGAAATTATACATATAATTTCGTGTTTGTCTTCCTATTTGAGTTGAGTATTACCACTTCTCAATATCCAGGTCTGATATCACTTCTTCCAGTAGATATTCATGACCACCTCCGGTCTGGTCTAGATGTTTCTCTTATATATGCTGCTGTAGCATTTATTTATTTACTGTACATTATCATTGTTCATTTATATTTCACACACCATGTCCTCAGACTGTGAGCTACAAGAGGATCATAGCTTTGTCTGCCTTTTCAAAGTAGCACAATGGCTGGTACATATAAGGATATCAGTACATGGTTTTTAATCTGAAAAATAATGTATATGATAAATGTCCTGCATAATTGATATAATCATCAATAGTAGGCATTAACCAGATTATTTATAAAATATAACATAAAACCTAGAATTAGAAAATCTAGTTCTTGAAAACACATATTCTGATCTGATTTCTATTCTTTTAGTCATGCATAATTCAGTTTGAGTTTGTATAAAAGAGAAGCTTTGAAGGAAACCCAAGTGACATTATGTAGATACTTTCTGAAATAATTTAAATCTAAATGTTAATTACTCTTTTATTTTGAAGAATTCTAGGGTCATTCCTTAACATATTTTGAACTCTGTTTCCAAGGTTTGGTAATAGTTACACTGCGAAGAAGGATGACAGATGACATTCCACTGTTATGACAGGTAGTCTGACTAAGGTACTCAAAAACATAAAAGTGTACACAGAAGTCAACTTCTTGAGCTGCATGGTGCTTACAGGCAGCAGACATTAATTGGAGAAAATGTCTGTGTGGGTTTAATATTAATTTCTTAGTCAATTTCTCTAAAAAATAGTTGACAAGTCCCCACTGACAGATAACTTTTGAAACATACCTCTGGGAGAACTCTACCAATGTATCCTATTTGAGTTTTGAAGAAGAGAATCTTGTTAATGAAGATCACATTTTCAGCCATGTGCTAATTAAACAGTCTGCCTGAAACACAAATATTTCTTTGAGTGATTTACTAGGGATGTGTTTTGAAATTTTGCAAGGGGGACAGGAAGTGCAGGGAGAGGATTCAATTTTCTGCTCAAGTGAGTATACGACACCAAAATATCTCGATAAGACTGAAAAATTCAGCAAGTCACCCATGATGGCCTTCAGTCAACAAAAATTACATTCAATGTGCATTTTTCTCTCTCAATAGGACTATAAATTTAAATTGAAAGATCTGTAACTCTATTCTGAATGATTTCATGTATAATTTTCTTAGATTATTATATAGAATCATTGACTGTTATAGCAGGAAGAAACCTTAAAGAATTCCCTTTTCTATTTTTTTCACATCAATCATTTATTCATCCTTTTATATTAGCCTTTTAGCATGATTGTTTCTGCTATTCATTCCCATATTATCTTGTATTTTTTCTTTATTGAGACATCTCTAATGACATATTAAAAATTTAGTAATTTATTTGTTGATTCAAAAATATATACTAAGGACTTATTAAGTGCTAAGTTTTGTTATTATTTAATTGTGATTGCTTATTTGATTTTATCCCCAACTAGGTTATAAGATTCAGAAGAACAGCGAGTAATTGTTTTTATGTATCCAGCCTATATGAATTAGGTTTGGCTGCCATAACAAAAGTACCAGGGACCAGGTATCTTAAATAGCAAAAATTTATTTTCTCACAATTCTGTAAGTTAGAAGTCTGACATCAATGTGTAAGTTTGGTTTCTTCTGAGACCTCTCTCTTTGGCTTGTTAATGGTCATCTTCTTCCTGTGTCTTTATTCTTATTAGTGTCCAAATATCCTCTTCTTATAAAAACGCCAGACATATTGGATTAGGGTCTACCCTAATGACTCCATTTTATTAATAACTCAATTACATCTTCAAAGAGCCTATCTTCAAATGCAGTCACATTCTGAGATACTGGAATACAGTCACATTCTGAGGTACTATTAGAGGTCTTTGTGGGAGAATGGGTATTCAGCAAGGAACTAGGAATCTAAGACATAAACTACTTAATGAAATTTATTATATTAATGAGAAATATAAATGAATAAATATATGCCATTTCTAGTAGTTTTTCTCTTCTTGGTTGGAAAGCTTAGTTGGAAAAGTTGAAAAAACTACATTTTGTAGTATCCACCAGAGTTTCTCTACAGAATGGAAGGCTATATGGGTGAAATCTGGGGAAAAAAGTCATGGACCTAGTCCATTTCCTTCATTCTGTAGATTAAAAATAAACAATGTCCTTTGACCACTTTTTGATAGGGTTGTTTGATTTTTTCTTGTTGATTTTCCTGAATTATAAGTAGATTCTAGTTATCAGCCCTTTATCGGATTTGTAGCATGCAAAAATTTTCTCCCATTCTGTAGGTTGTCTTTCTGCTCTTGTGACAATTTCTTTGGCTGTGCAGAAGCTTTTTAATTTGATCAGGTCCCACTTACTTATTTTGGTTGTTGCTGTGATTGCCTTTGGGGTCTTCTTCATAAACTCTTTGCCTAGGCCAATGTCTAGAAGAGTATTTCCAACATCTTCCTCTAGAATTCCAATAGTTTCACTCCTTAGGTTTATTCTGTTACCCAGCATGAGTTGATTTTTGTGACCATTTTTCTTTTTTAAGCTGTTTTAGAAGCAGCATTCTTTGAGTTACAGTACTACAGTTTTATCCTTGGGCCTTTTTTTTATCTGCACTGTACTTTAATTGGCACATTTCACCAGTGGATGTTCTCTATTAGTACCAAAGATGTCTTGTCTGCTGTAGCTCGCATTCTCCATGGCCCCAGAGGAGTTCTTGTACTTGCAGGGCACAGGCAAGCAGTAGACATGCCAATCAAAATGGATTTACTGGAAGCCCATCATGGTTGTAAATACAGAGAATATACCTCAGAGGGGGAAAAAAACTAGGGCAGGAAGATACAAAAAGGGGTTAAGGGAAACCGATTATGGGAAAAATAAAACCTAAACACATCAACAAAATCAATCAAAATGTGTTCACTATTTTCTTACTTTTAGCATTATTCTAGAACAGTATATCGCAAATTATCTGTTTGAAGTTCAAGTTATTTGGACAATCTTTGGTTGATTGTTTGATTTTTCCCAATATATCATGACCTGATACCTGATCCTATGGAGTATAACTAATGTGCAGCTCACACCACAGGAGGCTCACCATGCAAGTTCAACAACATTTAAGAAAAAGTTCTGCTGATGGTGTCAGGGCAATGTCACACTCAATACATAATTACTATAAACATTTGTGAACACTTAATTTTTCTACTTAGCCTGTTGCAGAACAGTAACAGCCTGTTCGTGGACAGGCACCGGTTTATAGACCATGCTTTGTGCACCTTCTTCTGGAATGTATAGGGGCAGAAGAGTTAACTTCTCGACCAATTTAAAACCACTCTAGTCAAACTGTGCTTGCTAAAAAGTTAGTAACATCCTAATGGTCAAATTCAAGGGTCTATTTTCTCTGCCCTTCCCGCTTAACTATCTGCAACAGTGGATGCTACAGATTACTCTATTTCTTTTTTTTTTATTTCAGCATATTATGGGGGTACAGATGTTTAGGTTACGTATGTTGTCCATTCCCCTCCTCCTCCCCCAAGTCTGAGCTTCAAGCGTGTCCATCCCCCAGATGGTGCGCATAACACTCTTTGTGTATGCATATACTCGTCCCCTCCTTCCCCCTCCCCGCTGCCTGACGTCCAATAAATGTTATTCTTATATGTGCACTTATGTGTTGATAAGTTAATATCCATTTTTTTTTTTTTTTTGAGACAAGGTCTCGCTCTGTTGCCTGGGCTAGAGTGCTGTGGTGTCAGCCTAGCTCACAGCAACCTCAAACTCCTGGGCTCAAGCGATCCTTCTGTCTCAGCCTCTCGAGTAGCTGGGACTACAGGCATGCGCCACCACGCCTGGCTAATTTTTTCTGTATATTTTTAGTTGTCCAGCTAATTTCTTTCTATTTTTAGTAGAGACAGGGTCTTGCTCTTGCTCAGGCTGCTCTTGAACTCCTGACCTTGAGTGATCCTCCCGCCTCGGCCTCTTAGAGTGCTGGGATTACAAGTGTGAGCCACCACACCTGGCCCAGTTAATACCAATTTGATGGTGAGTACATGTGGTGCTTGTTTTTCCATTCTTGGGATACTTCATTTAGTAGAATGTGTTCCAGCTCTGTCCAAAAGAATACAAGAGGTGCTATATCACCATTGTTTCTGAAAGCTGAATAAGATTACTCTATTTCTTGAATTCTCTCTCCCTTTACTTTCAGGACAACATGCTTTGCTGGTTTCTCATCACTTGTCTTCCTTTTCCGAATCCTCTTTAAATATGTACACTTCCTGATGTTTCATCTGATTCTGTACTCTTCTTTCTCTAGCTAAATGTTATCTCCCTTTGCCAACAAACATTTATATGTTGGTTTTTCTCCAATCAGTCAGCAGGCAGATAAATAGGAAATAAGAACAAACTGTGCGTCAGGAACCACGCTTGATGCTGGGGATAGAACCTAAAGAGACAGCACCAGTGATGGAGAGTCCTTGTGGCCTCTCCAGATGTGCTCTCCATTCTGCTCCATGCTGCTGTGACTCAGGTCCGAACACCTATTATCTGGTCAATTATAACAGCTTCTATCCCAGTACCTGCCATCAGTCTCCCCTCACCCAGTTCAACATCTCCATGATTATTTTTCTTAAGTATAAATCTGATCATATATTTGTCTTTTGAAAAATCTTGGCTGTTAGCCCTTGCCTTTGCAATGCTCTTCAAATTCCATAACTTGAAATGTAATACCCAAATGGTATGGTCCAAATCGACTTCCTGCCCTCATCTCCAGAAAACCTCGACATTTCATGATTCATGCCTTTGCACATGTTGTGCCCCTGGCAAGAAAGCTACACCTCTTTCTCCTTCTGTGAGACTCTATTCATTCTTTAAGTCCAAGTCTGACGCTTGCCTATTCTGAGGTGCCATCTCCAATTTCCCAAGGTAAAGGGAAACATGTATTTCTCTTGGTCCACATGGTATTTTATCCACATCTCCATCATTATCCTGATTATTTGTGCTACACTTGAATTTTTTATACCTCTCTATCTTCAGCATAGACTGTGATTTCCTCAAAGAAAATGCCATTTGTTGTTATGTTGTTTTTTTTTTTTTTTATAGAACAGCACCTGGTACATAGTGGGTACTTAGGAAGTTTATGCCTCAAATGTACTAGAATGCTTCTATCCACAGGAAATTTGTTTTTTAAATATTCAGGCAGCGTAGACATTCACAAAGTTGTTAGTCAAATAGACAGTTGTCATTCATGGGTTCAGTTTGGGTCTCTAGCCTTACCTCCTGCTATTTATTGCTTTGTACTTTGTGCCTCAGAGATGCCATGTGCTTGTAAACTCCCTGCACACACCACTGGGTTTCACACTCTCTGCTTCCATTCAGATGCTGCATCTGCCTAAAACGTCCTTCACCATGCTAGGTGTCCCATCATCTGCCTAACACCCATGAATCCTTCAACACACGGCTCCAGAATCCATGTCCCAGAAAGTTTACTTGCACCCTAACATTAAGGTAGGTACCTGTTCTCTCAGTTTTTAAAGCATCTACTGCATAATTCTCTCATTATATGTTGATATTATTTGTTTCTGTTTCTCTCTGTTGTAATTAGTACTTGTAAGTACTTTAACTTGCTTAGTCTTTGTATCTCAAGAACTTAATAGTATTTGGCATACAAAATACGTTGAACACATGTTTACTGATCGAGACTGAGCTAAATCTCCATAATGGCTCTATTTTTACAAGGAGACACATTTGGGTCAGTTGAATGTTGGAATATTATTAACGCCTATCTCACACTGTAGAGGACAGATAATATCTAATAGATACAGTATAGTCACAACTGTGTTTCCCAAACTTTTTCTAGCCATGGTACATTTAGAAAGGATTAAGGAACCTCTTTAACTTCTTTCAATATCAATTAAACTTTAAAATCAATGTAGAGGTGCTCATTGTAATGGAATTTCAATGGAGAGTATAATCTTAAAATAAAATAATATAACTCAGGCATAGACTATTATAAACAGATATAAGCTGCAAAAGAACAAGAAGAAAGGACACACAGATAGGTTTTAATGCATTGGAAATCTTTTTAACTCAATCATTTCCAAATGTATATACCTAGGCTACACATTTTGCAAGAGAACTTAAAATTAATAAGAAAGATTTTAAATGTTTTAATCAAAGCAATCAAAGTGTTTTAATCAAATTGGGACTTTCTAACTTCTATAGACTCAACTGTGATGCTTTCCACATGGTATTCTAAAGAGGGAAATGTTCTTTTCTTCTGCTGACACCTGGACTTCCTTATACTCTTATAATGTCCAATGCTTAGCGCAGTATGTGGACCATGGTAAAATCATACATTTTCAATGAATTATATTAAAAAGTTATTTTTGTTGTTATGGCTCCTAGTGCTAATAGCACTTTCTTACTATTTTCATCATGAAATTATTTATTTATCAACTGAAAAGTACTTTCTAAATATAATGCTTACAACACCATCATAAAATGGCAGGCATAGATTATTTATGCTGACTGAAAGGTTGTAAACATAGAAGTATCATTGATAATTTCAAAAGACTTACCTGTTCTTCATCACATTGCATATTATTGAAGTAATCTACGTTGAATAATCATCAATTACAAAAGAGAATACACGAACCACAGATTACCTATCAAAAAGTTTCATTCACTTAAGGCCTTTTTATGGTCCTTTCATGTCTGAATCACTCCACAAAAATTAAGTCCAATAAAAAAAATCAATACAGAAAGAACAAAACCAATAACTCAAGTGATGGCTTCAACACGTGATCTTGCTTTATATTTTGAATTCTTTCCCCAAAACAAACATCTAAATAGATTATCATTTTTTCTTGTAATTTGAACACATGGTAAATTCTTCAGAATGGTTTTCCACTTAGATCAGATGATGCTTTAAATGGAGGCATTTCAAATTGAATTTGATGATTTTTTTTCCTTATAGCGCATCAACTACATTTATCAAAAACTTACTCTGTTTACGGCTCATATTGCTAATGAAAGGCTGTTTATTCAGGTGGATGAACCTTTTAAGAGGCTCTTCATGCAAAAACACCAGTCTGTGTAGCATGTATGGGGAGATGTCTATTGATGAAATTATATTGGTCTTACTAGAGACTGAAAGCCAGACTTTCTTTTCAAAGTCATGCCCCACAAGGTAGAAAGATTCTAGATAGATAGATGACAGTATTTGTTAATAGTTTGAATTCTATGGATCCTAGCTCTACTACCTACCCGGTTTGTCTGGAATAAATCAATGAAGTGATTGCATAATTAATGTGATTGCTCTTGACGCAATTTACAGCTTTAACTCAAATAAGTCACTTCTATTAAACAAAAATATATGGAAAGTTCTTAGTGTAAATGGCACCATGATGGACTATTGAAGACACTAGAGTCATTTCCACATTTGCCTCCGTGATGAATAATTGAAGCTTGAGTTAAGTAGACGATCTGTTAATAGCTCTCTATGAAGACCTCTCTCTTCTTATAATGTCTGACAAGTTTTCTGAGCCACTGTTGGCCTCCTTATTTCCACTCACTACTGGGTGTATGTAAGGGGATGAGCATGGTATTTTAATAAATGAACAATGCTTACAAAATCATCTGGATCCATTCTCTCAAGGCTACTATATTATCAAAATTTGGTTTTTTGTTCATTTTTGAGCTTTGCCTTCCATGTTACCCTGACATCATTTAGCACAATATGGAATATGGAAAGTGACTTGTTAGCAAGTCCATAAATAGTAGTAAGCCTATATACAACTGATGGTAGCTCAGGAACTTATCACAGTTAGAAAGACTCATAGGTAGACAATGGTAAAGTCTTTCCCCATCTTAATTTCTTTCATTAAAAAAATCTCACATGCATGCACGCAGGCCCACATGCTCACAAACACACTCCTACACTCAGTACCTTGCTTAAGAAATAATATGTTATCGATAACTTTAGAAACCCCCTGTGTCTCTCTCCCTGGGATTGCATCTCCAAACTTCATTTCCAGAGGTAACCATCATATGCCATTTTTGTTTGTCATTCTTTGAATTTTCTTCAGAGTTTTACAACATATATATTTTATTGCTAAATAATATATTGCTTAGTTTTGTACTTTATGTAAATGGTATATATTCTTTGGCTATTTAATTTTTTTCTCTAACAATGAAGTTTTTGTGATATACCCATGAGTGTATGGCTGTAGTTCACTTGGTTTCTGTGCTCCACAGAATTTCACGGTGTGAAGAGATCATCATGCAGATTAGACATTTGTGATATTTCTAGTTTTTATGTTATTGTGAACATTCTTCTATCAGTATACTTATACACATGTGTAATAATAGTTTCTCCAGGGATGAAGATGCAGTTTTAGAATACGTACATCTTCAACAATATAGGGATTTTCAGATCATTATCTAAAGTGAGCAAATCAATTTAAACTCCCACGAGCAAAATAAGAAAGTTCCTCATACTCCACATCTTACCAACACTTGGCATGTTCAAAAATGATCATTCACACAAAAAATGAATCCTGGCTTACAGTCCACAGATATTCACTCTGGAACCAGATAATGCGTCTAAGAATCAGAAATTGTATTATAGTTACCTAAAATGAACATGCTCCATCCAAAGGCTAGAAAAAGACAGTGTTTTTATCTATAAGACGGAAAGCATAAATTTTAAATATAATTGCGTTGATGCTTACAAGTTAGTCCTCCATTTTTCTACTAAGAATATTCCCTATAATGTTATGTCAAAACATTTGTGTCAAACGGCTGTGTTTTGCCAAGAGGTAAATTTTCCAGTCAAAACAATTAATTAGAAGCTATTAATGATGTCTTCCAAGATTAAGAAGTCACTGTAAGTGAAGAGAGAAACTGAGTGGGAAAAAATTACCCAAATCAGGATGCAGGAAATAAGCTAGTTTGTTGATCTCCATTTGGGAATTTTGCTTTAAATTTTCTAACTTTTCTGCCATCATTTCACCAACTCTAAATCACTCAATTAATAGACCACAGGGAGGTCTCAGATTTACGAAGGGCTTAAACCTCAAACAATTCTTGCTTCTTCTCTTAATATATATTGTCCTTTTAATATTTTGTTTTTATTACAAAACATACTTTGGGTGCTGAAAATCATCATGGTACTAGTACGCCCATGTCTAGTCTAGTCAGCTGCAGATCATCTGGTAATCATTAGGTGAGAAAGTTTATTGGTAAAATACTTAAATCCCTGAGTCATAAATTATTTGAGAAAAAGGATTGTTCAACTTCTTTTAACCAAGGTGCATGTGCTCACTTGCTTTCCCTCCCTCCCTCCCTTCCTTCCTTCCTTCCTTTCTTTTCTCCAGAAAGCAGTGCTCGGACAGCAGGATGGGATTTATGAGTTTAGTTGATTAGGGCTAATGAAACTCAGGTCAGAAAAACCAATATCTGCAAAGAACAGTTCACTTTCCACGGTTACTTGACCTACAACCTGTTATACATCCCACATCCAGAGCAGTTCTTTCGCAAATGAATGCTGGTCATGAAAAAAAATTAAAGGTCATATGCTACTGATGGTTGGTTGCTGAGGTCAACCTTCATCATGAAGGGGAGCATGTTAGATTTTGATAGACAAAGACTGCAGAAGGAGACTGTCAGTGAATGACCAAGAGGAGGCACCATCTCCAGAGAGTTATTAATGCCATACTTTGAGAAACAGGAGGAAGAGTCAGCAGCAACTTCACCTTTGGCTTTTTAGACACTTTGCTAGAAAATATTCTCTTTCCTCACTGGACCCTCACCAAACCATGATATATACACATCAACATAAACATTATTCACACTCAGGTAGAATAAAAATATACAATCAGGAATGTCCTGTGTATCAATCCATGCTTTGAATTTCTTACCTCATATTTCTTAAAAGCTGGCTATCTCTTTCATTCTTCAACAAAAACAAAGGATTCAACTTTAAGCTTCTGTGACTAAATTTATTATTCTGTGTAACCTATTAAATTAATTTAATTAAACAATTTTTACAAAAAAACCCTATCCATTCAAGAAAATATGGAATACATATTTGTTTTTTATACTTATTTACATTTCACCAACTATCCTTAGAGGATCATATTTCCTCTTGCTATTTCACCTGCCTAATTCCTTATTATTAATAATCCACTTTTGGGGCTATGGTTCCTTTGGTATCTAAAACATTGTTTATAGTCAATAAAAATATTGTTTTAAACATCAAAATTATATGCCCTTTATATTATTAAATCCCTCGTAGGCTTTACAGCCTTCTTGCAAATAATCTTTTTGGGAATTAGTAATTTAAAAATGGGTTACAATGAATATTACCAATAGTGCCATACAGAAACATTTTCAAGGGTATACGTGGTCTTTATGCCAAGATATAAATATTGAGGAGGTCTGAGTGGAAAAAAAAGTAACACAGCAAGATGGTTCCAACAGTTATGAAAAATATGGTGGCTCTTTGGCATAGCCCTGCAATAGAAAGGTGGTGTTTGGCAATAATCTTTGTGAAAATATACCTTCTGTGGGTGACATGATATCAGATTCCTATTATGTATCGTTTTTAACTTTACTGCTTAGAGGAATCATCTTTCAGTTTATTTGTAGGACTAACCTCATAAATGGGCAGGTCCATCTCAGAAGAGTATTAAATGTCAAGGAAGAACTTAAACAAAGGCAGACATCCTCTACATGGGAAATATTCAATGTTTAAAGATGGTAGTGGAGAATGATCCCTTGCATTAAAGGTTTAGAAACATTATCCTCAAGGAAAGGCCCAAAAGTGGATTAGTGATTTATCTTTTTCAGAAGCCCAATGCAATTCATGGTATGGAATTACAGAGATAATGGATACCAAAAGGAATTATCTGCAAGAATCCATACTTTGTATTCATTAGTCCTTCCTAATCTGGTTCTACAGGTGTCAGCAAAGGGCTCTTCCTTCACCATTAAGGAATCTGGACACTTCGACACATGTGATAAAAAAGAAGAAATGCCAAATGCTACTGTCCTGAACAACAACTTGTCTCCACTTGCTGGCCCGATGAAGAATGTCATGTTGACTGCCTAGAGGATTATCACCTCTGAATGGACTGTTTCATAAGTATTTATCCTCCTTAAAACTCTGATCAGAAATGCCAAGTGATTATAGTCATTGCACCATTCCTGATGAAAGCTTCTCTGCTATATTGCTGATAAATATTGACATTCATTTCCAAACCTCGTAGAAGTGCTTGAAATCCTGTCTTCTCTTACATAAAGCAAGGGGGGATTGAACAGAATTATGTTTTGACATTTAGTTGATTTCTCTAAGAGCAAGGACCATTATATGTAAGAATTTTTACCTTGATTTTTTTTTCTGGTAAACATTTGTTTTAAAAACAGTAAAAGAGGAGATCCAAGTAGAAAGACAGCACACTTTCGTTTACCTTGGAAACTCGGTTTGCAACTTCTCTGCCCACAGTCAGCCCCTGTACAAAGGTGCGAGCAGCGATGAAGGCGCGGGTAACCTGAATCTTCAGTTTCCGGGGCACATCTCCAAAGGGCTTCAGCTGGTCTGTGTATTTGCTCACACACTCCAGGTAGTCCTCGCTGAAGTGATACTGAGGGTTTATCAGCTGAAACATCCGCTCCAGTAGTCGAGCCCAAAAGTCATTGAGCATTTCCTCCAGATTCACGTTGCCCCCAGTATAGTATCTTTTCAGCTCTGTGAAAAGATCCTGGAACACTTCTGAATTCTGCATGTACAACATTCCATAGGTCCGTACAAACATATCATTTAGTGACTTTTCTGCATTCTCCAGGAGCTCTCGGAAAAATTCTGCAGATAAAACAAGAAAGCGGTCATAAATTAATAACATCTAGAAAGCCTAAGACATCCACTTACCTTAAACATAATTGCTTTTAATGGGCATTTTCATAGAAAAACATATCCTGTGATTAAGGTATTAATGGAGCAACGAAAACAATATTTCAAATGAGATTTAACCTACACCTATGATCTTCTATGAGTCAAAGAAAACAGAAGACCCCATAATATCCATTGACAAAAGCATCCATTAATATTAGGAGTTCTCTAGATAATACTCCTCCAAAATTGCTCATTTTTCATGTATTGTTGAACTTTAGAAAATCCTATAGTTTGATAAAAACTCAAATGAAAATATGTTGCAACTGTAATATGCAAAGTATAGTCATTAACGTAATGATAAATACATTTGCTTCAGCCTGTTTACTAATTTGTCCTAATCCTAAATTCAACTAAATTGCTTTTATTTGGAATGGTCCATAAATGGGATGTTCAAATTAATTTAATATTTTGGACTCCTACTTTCTATGTATAGCAATCAATTAGCAGTGTTCAGAGATTCATAATGCAATTAAATTCACTTAATACTAAAGTTATAATGAATATAATTTAGGTGGCCATAATGAGTTAGGAAGCCATGAAATGTCTTGGATTATCATTATAAATATAAATTATCATTTAATAGAACTTGAATAAAATATTGGCAAGGGGGACTTTCTCGTTAAGGAGTTTTAAATAAAAAAGTATATACCAACAAATGAAAGCTTCCACCCTGCAATAGCATTTGCGTGTTACTGAGATAACTTACAGGATACAAAAAATGACAGAAATTAAAGCTGTTGGATACTGTTACCCTCATTAACTCTCATGTCAGGCTCTTGCAAGGGACACTTTCTGTGTGGAGGGAACCCATCAATTCGCACAAATACACCTGAGTAGACCAAGCTCAAGTTTTACTCTATTTAGAGAATATAAGTTAAGGTGAGGAAAAAGCTAAGGAAAGATAATACGTCAGAGTTTATCAATTCAAGTTCCCAAGAACAAAGTGATTCTGTTTACCTCTTCATAGTTTCCTTTCATTCCCTGAAGCCATTAATACATTCCTCCTCAGAAATGCAGGGACAAATCAAGTCCCCTGCACTTCAAGGAGTTCAAGTAGGAATTTTTTAAAAAGACTCTTCTTTTTCCTGAAGTCCTGGAGGGGTCTTTCCTAAGACACATAAGGGAAATAGTGATGAATTCCTCTCCATAAATTCCATGGAAGCTACTTTCTCTGAAGTCAGCTGAAGAAGCACTTTGTTCAGCTACTTGTTTTGATTAATATAGAATTGAACCCTTGTCTTGATAATTAAATAATGTCTACAATAATGATAACTATTTTGTATCTGCTTTCAAATAAGACCAAAGCAGCAAAGCTTAAACAGAACTCTGTTCATATGTTTACCTTCTTACTATGAAATCATATTGTTTCTTAAATATGGGAATTCGGTTGCTACAGAGGCAGCAAATTTCCAGAATTATCTAAAAGTCATGGCTTAGAAATCTGTGTCATTTTGTGCAAGTCACTAAATATTTTTTATTTTTATTTTTATCCAATATAAAACCAGGTTAAATATTATTAAACCTTTCTACTCTTCAAAAACTGAGTAAAGAAAATGAGTGTTGAAACAGACAGGGCAAAATTTTCAAAATTGTCAAAGGATCCATTTATCAAAACATTTATGTGTGCTGTAAGTGGATGTTATGTATTATTTTATGAAATCGAGAGCATTTCAAAAATTTTTCAGAAATACTAGTCACCAAGTTTGTCCTAAAATTGAAACAATATTAAATTATTAATGTTAAAGTATAAAAATATCATAATATCTTCCAATCTTGAAACCAAGAATGAAAATAGCCCAGCCTTGCTGATACAGGGGCAGGGTGAAAGGTGTTACAGATAGTGAGAGAAGATAGAAAAGAATGGAAAAATCACTGAATTGAAAAATACTAATCTAATCAGACTGAAAAGTGGATTCTAATCAGGAGCTCTAGATAGTCTATTCATTTATCTTTTTTTTGAGGTCAATTATTTTGTTGGACTCAGGAATTAAAGCTTAATTTATTAAATACAGAGTAATGCCTTCAGCAATGAAAAGTCAGTAATTAATAGTGTGGTCTGAATTTGTAAAGAGCTAAAACCGAGAGAGAGAGAGAGAGAGAGAGAGAGAGAGAAAGAGAGAGAGAGAGAGAGAGAGTGAGAGAGAGAGAGAGAGAATATGAATCTTCTGGTCCTCCTTGCTCTCCAAAGATCTGACACATAAATGTTTGTCTTCAGGGATAAAGATTTTATTGTTTCTTTTACTGATGGTAACATTCCTTAGGGCTTTTCCCTCCTGACATGGGGAAGGATGACTGGGTAAAACCAAACTGTCTACTCAGTGTGTCTTGTGGTTTGTTTTCTTATGTTTAAATTCATATTCATGATTGAATTTAATACCAAGAAACATTTCATGAAATTCTAAGCTTAAAGTTTTGTCTAAGGGTGTGCCATCATTTCAAAAGTTTGCTATAAGCTTCACTGGTCCTCAAAAGTCAAGTTATTATTCCTTGTTCAAAATCATTATGTGGTTTACTGATCTCATAGTCAAAGTTAATATTTGGTATCGAAAGACGCTAATGTATCAGCCAATTATGACGAATGTTGCTACCTTAAGGTAAATTGATCTTAGATCTTATGAAAAATGGGTATCCAAGGTACTGAGGCAAAACTAATGTCCTTCAAAGTAAGTAAACTCATTTTATTTTCAGCATGCCTGTAGACTTCCACCTTTTGAAGGTTGATGCTTTGAACAAAGTATTTTATGTTTGGATGAAAATTGTTTCTCAGCAAACCAAAGAAGATGGAGATTTGGAAGACGGTTATCTGATCCATGTTGCTGATTAAGTATCATCTCCAAACAACATCAGAGAAAACAAAATTCAAGAATAATATAAGAAAAGGCAACGTCAATCTAATCCTTTGTTTAATTGGAAAGGGCAAGGCTCACATTGGATAAAATGTTCAGTCAACAAAAATTTTTATCTACAAGAAACAGTTTGGCAGAAAGAAATGCTATTTGATTTTTTTTCTTCTTCCCCAATCACAAAATATACATCAAAGGTGGTTGCTTAGGGCTCAGTTACGCTTCATAGGTGCACAAAAGAACTTTTCCAGCCAGCATTAGCCTCTGGGAGCATTTTATTCATCTAGAGGGGAGATCTCAATGCAAACATCTGTTTGCTGCAGGGCAGACTGTCTCAAGTGGGAACACAGTCTTGTAGATAAAAACCACCACTGTTGCAAAAGCAAAAAAGAAGGCTTGTGCACTGCTGTCTGATGGCTTGGAGAGGCCTCTTAAGGGGCAAAAATCAACTCCTAGGAGCCAAGAGGTGCCCTAAGGATATTTGAGAAAGGCTCCAAATGAGGCTTCCAAATAAATGGACTGAAATGTAAGGTGGCACACAGGACCAAAGGGAAGCGCCAGCAAGAGGGAAAAATCAGAGAAGAGGCTCTCCAGGAATTTGCAGTCTATACGAAACAGCAAAAGCTTCTCATGGTCAAGCCAGTAATGTTGTCTTGTTAATACTATTGTGAACAAACACATTCTATGCTGGATTGGGCCTAGAATTGGATTAAGCATAGTATAGCGTGGTTTTCCTATTCTTTTCTCATGCTTTTCAAGATATTTCACATTAAGAGCTTGTTTAACATGGATGTTTCCGCAGAGTGGTGTAAATTCATGTCATTACAGAACCCAATGAGTGAAAAGCTTTGGTCCCTAGTCAGTGCAGATGATAGTTATACATGATTACAGATAGCACTTGTCCAGCCTTCGGAAGCGGGTATGCTAACCTCCCTTCCTTAAACTCAGAAACAGACACATGTGCGTAGAAGTGTGTATGTCTGTACAGTTCTCTGCTCATCTCTTTCTTTCCACTCTCCCCCAACAAAAGCATGCTAAATCAGTTTGGTCAGCTCAGCTGAGCTTTGGCTAAGGAATACCCCAGGGGAGGAGCTGACACAGAGGATAAAATGGTTCTGAAAGCTGATATCCTACAAGGAAGGGCAGTGATTCACAGACACACAATAGAATTACCACTCTGTCTCCAACCCCATGCCTTTTTCAAGGTTAAGTGAGAAGGAGTGTCTGTCCTCACTCCACATACATCCACCAGCTTTCAGGCATATCTTTTGACATCACTTCTCCTTTCAAAAGTCTCCTTGCTTGCATGATAAGCTGATATGGTCAGCAGGAAAATGCCAAATTAATGAGGAGCGTTACTGGAGGAAGACCCACAGTGCCATGTATTCTCTCCTATGTTAGACTTGGAGGTTGAGAAAACATGGTCCCTAAATGGCTTATCTGTTCCCACTTCCGGGGGGCTGAGACCCTGAAAGAAAGTATAGGCAAAGATGGATGTCGTTCAGGGTGTCTGTCCTTGCCGCATGAAGTGTCACCTTCATATGAGGTATTTAGCAGTAGGATGCCACTACTCTACACCAGGTGTCTCAACCTCAGCACAGCTGACATTTGGAGCCGGTTAATTCTTTGTTGGGCAGGGGTGGGGGAAGACTGTCCTGTGCATACTAAGATATTAAATATCATCCTCAGCCTCTGCCTACTCAATGCCAGTAGCACCTTCCTTCCCTCAGTAGTGGCAACCGGAATGTTGCACATGTTGCCAGACATTGTCAAATGTCCTCTGGGGACAAATATCACTCTCACTCTCCACCTTACTCCCAAGTGCTGAAGAGCTACGCTTTTATTGATAAATCTAGAGACCTACAAATAGAATATAAAAACATTCCAAGAAAAGGCCAGCACATTTCTAGATTTCATCAACTCCATGGTTTATCTATGATAAAAATTTGAGGAGGTGTGATTTAAATGGAAGGAACTGAAATACAGGCTCTATTCACAGTAAGATTCTTGGTAGTCGGCATTGCCATTTCCATGGATGGTGCCTGTCACCTGGTAGGGCCTTCAGAAGTGGTTAATAGTGAGTGAATGAATGGACAGATGAACATAAGCATCTAGTGAAATACTCATGACTCCATCTGGTCTGGACTCCTCTTAGATAGTGATGACTTTACAAGTCTACCTCAGGAGGAGAAAGATGCTACAAACCATTTCTTAGAACAGGACATAATTGATTTGCCCTCCTGTCATCCTCCAAATTCTTATATATCTATACATATTTAAACATTTATGTTCCTGTGTTCCAAGTTCATGTGCATCTGTACATAAAATACTATACTAAGGTGGTCTTCATTCAAAAACATGTTGGCTGTCAATGCTGCTCTATCGGACTTGACTTTCACTCTTCAACTCTGCCTGTCCTAAGCCGCCCTTCACCTGGCTTAATTACTGCCTCTGCTGCTGCGGCCCTGCTGGGACTTGACTTCACAGTCCATGATCTCACCAGCCTGACTGCATTCACATTCACTTGCATATTTCATTTAAGCAACGCCCGGCCTGCTGCATTTCAGTTAACTCCCAAACCACATTGCGGTCTCACACATAAAGCCTTCTTCAATTCAATAAATAATCTGTTGTATTGAATAAACTAACTCTGGAGCTTTGTTTTGTTATTGTTTTTAATAAACAGGACTATGGTATCCTTTATTTCTTCATAATACAGATTTTCTTTTTTAAAAAAGGAATTTTATAAGGGAAAAGGAAAAAGAACTATTTTGAGTAGATATCTTCCTCTATCATCTCAGTATTTTTTAAGAAATATCACTTGCATTTTTGTATAAGCAGATGCTCAGAATACATTCCCTAAAAAATTATGGGGTTGAAATTATACAAAATTATTTTTAAAATAATTTATTCAAAAAGGGATAAATCAGAATCTATAATTCTTTAAAGACAACATTGGTATAAGCAAAAATTCACTTGTGATTTGTCCATTTGGTATCTCTTAATTAATACTTTCTTTTGCTCTGTACATGTGTATATATGTGTGTTTTCATAAATTAAGTTCATTATAAGTATTATGATTTACTCAATCATGTCTTCCCAGAAATTACTAGAAGCTTATATAATTTCAAAGTGAACTAGTAGTAGTAATCCATATCTTTTCTGTTTGAGGGATTATTAGAACCAACTCTTTGACCCTTAAATAAATTTTGTCCCTCCACTCCACATACACAAATTGATGTAAAATGCAAGCAACACAGCAATAGAGTATCTTCATTACTGCCATTTGTCTCTATTACATTTTAGGAAAAAAGTAAAAATGCCAAGCCTTAAATTGAAGACAAAACAGAGATTTAAAAGAATTAATGAAGCTAATTTTAAACAAAACTAAAGATAGCACCTAAGAAATTGTCTGATTTCTAATGAGTATCAAACACCATATTATAGGCATTACATAGCAGTATGCACATAAGATATCAGCATATCTAATTTGCAGATTAGGAAATTGAGGCTCAAAATGTTAAGCAAGTTAATCTAGACCACTAGAAACAGCATGCACCCCCGAGCTCTGAAACTATCATGGATGAGAATGAGTTCTAAGAAAGAAAGAGACAACAGCATGGCTTTGTAGTTTTTCCTAAGTCAAATTTTCAGATTGTGATATGAATAATTAATGGAAAGTATTATAAATTCCTAAGACAGTGGATAAAATCATGTTTAAATATAAACTTTAAAATGCATTCTTAAGTCATATACAAATTATTTATAAAAATAATTTTCCTGTGTGATTTTCCCCCCCCACTAATACTAATTAGCTGATGAAGGTAACTGAGACTGGAATGAGTGCTCCAGTCTCTAAGGTTGACAGATTTTCCTCAAAGAGGTGGCTTTCACTAGAAGAAAATCATCCACAGAAGCTTGGATCATAACTCCTATATGTAGAACAGTGGCTGGCATACAAAAGGATGGCAAAAATACTTGACAAAAGCTGTGCCTAATTTTACAATATACGTACATATATACCATGTTGTATATATCGCTTTATGATACTATGTATTATATATAAACAGTTATTCTTATAGGGGGATATATTCACATATCCCTGACAAGTTATATACAAATCCTATTTTCATACTTTGGTAATACCATACTTAAGTAAGGAATTCAGTGTTGAAGTCTTATAATGCTTTGTTATATGGCTCTATGCTGGTTATCCTTTAAGGAAATATGAGTGTCCTTAAAACAAGGGGTATCTATATTATTTTTTCCAACCAAGGAGACTCACAGGAATGGGGCCCCGACTCTGTTCAGCAGTCTCAAGGCAGGGTGGGCAAGAAACCTGACCACAGAGTTCATCTACTGTATTATGTGATTGTCCTAATGGAATACAGAAAGGATGTGTGCTTCCATTTCCAAGAAGTTCTAATAAAGGATATTATTTTCAGTTGTACAAATGACTACAGTTACAAGAGACTATAGGCACTTAAGAATCCTGATGTCCTAGGTCCTTGTTTTCCTAGTACACTTGACCTAGTCAGGAAAAGAGTATGAGCCTGAACTTTTGCATCACAGGCCCCATGGAGAGTCAGTGCCTGGGATAATGCCTGCACGTACTGAAAGTCTCTGGTAGAGTATCTGCTTACTTTTGCTTTAGAGCTTTTCCCAGCCCATTTCCTCTGCAGAACTCTCATTCCTGTAACGTTATTTAATAGCTCGGAAACAAGTGTTCCAGGGAACATACTTTAGGAATACTACAATAGTTTAAAGCAGAGGTTGCTTCCAGTGAGTGATCTATTATTATAAGTGCTATAAGCTAAGAATGGTTTTTACATTTTTACATGTTTGAATAAAAATAAACCAAAAAAACCCCCAACATATAAGAATATGTCACAGAGACTTTATGTGGTGCAAAACAACAAAAATATTTAATATCTAGTCCTTTACAGAAAAATTTTGCTGATCCTTAGCATAAAGGGTCAAAATCTTAAATGAGATGTTTGAAGATAAATTAATTCAACAAAGTGTATTATGCCTTTAAATTCTTAGAGTCAGGAAGACACTTTAATTATTAGTCTATTAACTCTCTCATAATTAGCAGAATAAAAGTTCCTTTTCTTCCCTTATTTTTAACTTATATGTTAAAAATGTATTCTGACAACTCTGTAGCCCATTCATCTCTTTATGTTCCCTGCAAGGTAACTAGAATTCAAAAGTAAATTCTTAAATTGCATAAATGACTTGCAGGCTTTAGGTGACTTTAGTGATTTTAAAGTGAGACACCCTTAAATTTTTCTAACATTGTAGTCTAATGAGTTCCTGCAGACTTTCATAGGGAGAAAATCCCACAGTAATGCAGGCATGTGAAATAGACAACATATAAATGAAAAAGAAAAAGAAAAACAGAATACTCTACTTTGAAACTAAGTTAAGAAAATCTATTTTTATTATAATTTCTTTTTTTTTACTTTCTCTTCATGACAATTAATAAAAATAGAAATTTAAACTTTTAACATCTTATAAAAAACTATCAGTCTCTACAAAAAATGTAATGTTCAACACTAAACAATCAGAATTATTTTCAGAAAATTATAAATATAGCAACTGTTAAAAATGCTATAATGCATAGTTCAAAAATCCTTCACTATATTAACCCAAAAGTTATTTGTATGATATTGCTTCTAATGTGTGTTGGAAATTCTTATACATTAAGAGTTAGACTTACATTAAATTGGATATGAATAAGTGGAAACATAACAGTTCTGGGGAAATACTCCTAACCAATAAATCAAGTAAAACAAAAATATAATAATGCATTTTTAATACATTGTTCAAGTCAATTGAACATCACCATTTTATATTTTTGCAATGTATCTAATCTAATAGACTTTTCTATGAAGAATTTTTTAATGAAAAGTCATCAGTTTACAATCACAAATGTTCATTAAAAATAATCAATATCTTGCACTAAAGTCTTTCAATTTAATGCCATTAAAGTTAGCTGAAGAGACTAAATGCCAGTAGGTTTTTCAGAATCAGATGGGTAATTCAGCTGCCAAAGGAAAGTTACCTGAAAAGCATCACTATGTAATTGGTTGACATAGGAGGATTTGAAGCATTAAAGCAGTTTGTAGAAATGTTGACTTGAATTCACATTTCACAAGGTTAAACTTTTTCTATACGTACTGATCCTTTACACATTAGATTGATAAATGTTTTATTTCTTGGTAGGTTATTTCTCCCAAAGATATCTTTTAAAGTAAGAAAGACTGATTAGGCCATTCATGTTCTCAAGGTGGTATAGATAAACTATTAATTCTCCAGATCATGAATTAAGTTTGAAATTTGCTGATGGTTGCTGTTAAAAGCAAACAACTGTTTTGAGCCTGTAGACTGTATTTCTATCTTACCCTAAGCACTGAATATAAAATTAAAAGCGGAGATGCTTTCACAGTTCACTTTCATCATTACACAGTTTCATCTTACACAGTTTCTTAGCCTACAGACAATGCCCTTTGGGTCTTGCCCACAACCCTGCTACCATTTTTCTTTCAGAAATGATATTAACCACAGTGTGGGATGTCTGCTTAACCCTTTATACACCTACAGTATAGAACTGCATTAAAGGCAACTTAAAGTCATTTCCAGCTTTTTTAAAATTTTATTTTCAAGTGAAAGAAACAATTAGGTTTCCAAATGAGGATGGTAGATATATATTATTCTGTTCACAAACCCAGGTCTTTCTCTAACTCCTTTTCCTTCTTTATTCAAACACTTTCTGCGCCGCCAAATGGAAAAACTCCTCCAACACCAAACCACCAAGGGTGAACTCTGAGACATGTGGTGAAGGCTGATTTGTAGGTGAAAGTCAGTGACAAGGACCTGGGGCTTTTGGAACAACAGATTGTGTAGGCTTTAAGGAGAGTGAAGAGAAATAGCCAAATGGAATTTATTTCCTCTTTCCTACGTCATCTAATTCAGTGGTTTTCAAATTGGGCTTCCCATTAAAAACACTTAAAAAAAATCTTTCCAGGCTGCATTCCAGATGAATTAAATCATTATCTCTGGGAGTGGGATCCAGGTGTCAGTACATCTTCAAGCTCTGCAGGTGACCCCAATGCTCAGCCAAGATTGAGAATTACTGCAGCTGTTTGTCTTCTAGCACTTCCATGTCAGTCAGTGCAGGATGATGCTTACATGGGCAGAGGAAGGAGGGATGATGATGGGGGAAGGAGCCATATTATGCAACATGAAAGCTCCAACTCTCTTCTTCCCTACCCTTCCTTCCCCTTCTCTCTTTCCTCACAGTAGACAGCCAGTGTTCTGGTCTTGGGAAGAAGAGAACTATGTAGATCAAAGGGTATCAAGAATATGAGAGGAGCACCAACAGTGCTCCTGGGGGCAAGAGAGTATGAGTCTCTTTTCCTTTGTCCTCCATTTCTTTCCCCTTCACGAGCACCTAACACACTCTCCCAAGTCACCCTCAGCCTTCATAAACTCGTCCCAAGGTGAGGGAAGGAAGGGCACAGCATGGGAAGAAGAAAGAACAGAGCTTGATAATTCCCCAGATAATTAATGACCAAGGGAAAAGGGAATGCCTAACACAGCCTAGCTAAGGCAGCATTTAAGCATATAACACAGACAACAGAAACTAAATGCTAAATGTATTGAGAAATGCTGAGTTGTGAAAGTGCAATTACACATGAAAATTTTTATGGAAATATTATATCTTAATTTAAAGCTATGTTTTTAAATTAAATCCTTTCTAGTCTATGAAAAACTAGCAATAATATAGCCAGGTGTGGTGGCACATGCCTATAGTCCCAGCTCCTTGGGTGGCTGAGGCAGGAGGATCTCTTGAGCCCAGAAATTCAAATCCAGCCTGGACAATATAGTGAGATGGAAAGAAGGGAGGGAGGGAAGGCAGGAAGGCAGGAAGGAAGAAGGGAAGAAGGGAGGAAGGAAAATCTAGCAATATTGAAAACATGAAAAGTCCTGGATTAAAAAATTTACTTTGCCCAACAGATATCTAAATTCAGACTTCAAGCTTTACTACAAGGCTATAATAACTAAAATGGCATGGTACTGGCACAAGAACAGAGACATAGACCTCTGGAACAGAACTGAGAATTCAGAGATGAAACCATCCACATATGGTAATCTAATCTTTGACAAAGCAGGCAAAAATACACACTGGGGAAAAGAATCTCTTTTCAATAAATGGTGCTGGGAAAACTGGATAGCTACATGCAAAAGAATGAAACTGGATCCCCACCTCTCACCTCTCACAAATATCAAGATGGATAACAGACTTAAACCTAAGGCATGAAACTTTAAGAATTCTAAAAGAAGATGTTGGAAAGAACCTTTCAGACATCAACCTAGGCAAAAAATTCTTGATGAAGACCCCCAAAGCAATCACTGTAGCAACAAAAATAAATAAATAGGATCTGATCAAATTAAAAAGCTTTTGCACAGCCAAGGAAACTATCATTAGAGCGAATAGACAGCTTTCAGAATGGGGGAAAATATTTGCTCTCTACACATCCAATAAAGGGCTGATAACAAGAATCTATCTAGAACTTAAAAAAATCAGCAAGAAAAAAATCAATCAACCCCATCAACAAATGAGCAAAGGAAATGAACAGAAACTTTTCAAAAGAAGACAGAATAATGGCTAGCAAACATATAAAAAAAATGCTCAACATCTCTAATCATTAGAGAAATGCAAATCAAAACCACAATGAGATATCACCTAACCCCAGTGAGATTGGCTTCTATTAAAAAATCCCAAAACAACAAATGCTGGAGAGGATGTGGAGAGACAGGAACACTTTTACGCTGCTGGTGGGACTGCAAATTAGTGCAACCTCTGTGGAAAAAAATTTGGAGATACCTCAAAGAGCTGAAAATAGAAATACCATTCAATTAAGCAATAGCACTATTAGGCATCTACACAAAAGAGCAAAAGATATGCTATAATAGAGACATCTGCATCCGAATGTTTATGGCAGCACAATTCCCTGTTGCAAGGATGTGGAAACAACCCAAATGCCCATCAATTCATGAGTGGATTATTAAAATTTGGTATATGTGTATACAATGGAATATTACTCAATCATAAGAAATGACAGTGATCTAGCACCACTTATATTTTCCTAGATTGAACTTGAGCCCATTATCTGAAGTGAGGTATCACAAAATCAGAAGAATGGGCTCCACTTGTACTTGCCATCAAATTGGTACTAACTGATAAACACTAGGGTGCTCACATGGTAGTAATACTCTCCAGGGATTAGGGGAATGGGGGATAAACCCACAACTAAAGGACATGGTGAGCATTGTAGAGGGGAAGGGCATGCCTCTAACCCTCGCTTGGGTGAGGCAAAGACAGAAAATGTAACCAAAATGTTTGTACCCTCATAATACACTGAAATGAAAAAAAAAATAAAATAAAGCAAATGTATGTATAAAGTTACATGAGTTTAAAAAAATAAATTGAATAATAACTTATTTGTATATTCTACTATACCCCACCTTCACTTTTGAATTATTTTAAACTACCTTTATTTTTAAAAAAATAACAGTTTTAACTTCTTTAATATATACTACTAAAGTATTTTTTTATAAAAAGAGTGAAATGTAAAGTGTTTCAGTAGAAAAGAAAATTAATAAAAAGACACAGTTCAACTGCAAAGGTAAAGTCAAAGATTTGTGTACCAAGATTATATTAGCCAAAACAGGTAATTTTAAACTCCCACACAAAGGGTATATTCACACTGTAAAATATTGTGTTTATAATTATTTTTAAGGAATATTTAAAAGCTAATACTTACTAAACACAAACTATGAATCAGATACCATTCCAAGGGACTCTCAAAGATTAACTAATTCAATCTTATCAACAATCCTATGAGATAGTTACAATTATTACCCACATTTTACATTTGGGGAAACAGAGGCACAGGAAAATTTAAGTAACTTCTAACATGACTAGCAGCTGATGGAGCTGAGATTACACATCCAGGCAGTCTTCCTTCAGGGTTAGTGCCTACCAGGGCTGACCCAGATTCTATGAGGATTGGAGCTGATGCAATTTATGGGACTTTCTTTAACAAATATATTAATAATACAAAATTACAAGCACAAAATTAGGTATAGAGCTTTTGGAAAGGGCCTATTAAGTGAAGGCCTCTGAAACATAAGCTTCACCAGAGTCACAGGAAATCCTCCTTTTAATGTAGAACTCAATATCCTAAGAAAATCCTAAGATAGAAATAACAGATACAAAAGTATACATCCAGTACAATCCCAATTTTGTAAAGAATTTATAAACATGAGCACTGAGAACAAAATCAAAAGAAGATATTTAATAATAATTTACAGTGGGTTGAAGGTTATAGTTCTTTTGTGTTTTCCTCTCTGTGCATTGTTTAATTTTCCAAAATTTCTACAACAAATGGAAATTCCTTTCATAGTTAGAAAAAAACAACAAATAATATTTTAAATTAAAGGACCTAAAATATAGAATGAAAGTATTTTGTTTAATAAACCTACAAAGGGGAGCCCAAGATTTAAGACCAAAGAAAGAAATATCACAGAGAGGGCAGAAAATAAGTAAGACATTTACTCAAAATCACTGAATATATCGACAAAATACCAGGGAATAGAATTTGGGTCTCTTGACTAAATCTAGAGGATTCATGCTGATTAGCAAAAAGGACTTAATAAAAGAAAGAAATAAGTAGTAGTCTCCAAGGCACAGCATGCTGGCTGTAAAATAATGGTTTCAGTAAGAGTAGACAATTATTAATTGATAATAAGAAAATATGTGGTTTTCATATTCTAATGAATGCTTTTTAAATATAGATAATTTCTATTTATTTCTAGAAAGAGAAAAGATTTCCCAAATTGTTGTAATCAATAGCCAATAAAATTCCATTGTTCCTTATTATATATAGTCCAAACTAAAACAAACAAAAAATCAATCCTAGATTTAAATGACTCTGAATTTAAACTTGTTGTTTATTTTCCTATAGAGCTTTTGGTGGCAGTTAGATGAACAGGATGACTAACTATGTAACTCTAAGAATGTTTCTATAAACAATTTGATAACAATGACAAAAGTAAAAAAAGTTAAGGCACCTTTCCAGCACCTCTGTCCTTTATAATACACTTGCCCTTGTTGGAGAGGACTTAGAGATGGCACAGCCACCCAGGTCACGGTTTAAGAACTATTTTAATACTTAAATTTATCAACAGGAAAATAATATCAGGTACACTTGGCATCACAGATGTCTTAATTCCAAGGGTAATTAACACCCTTTTGATAAATACACAACAATAGATATCCTGGTATAGTGACATAATGAGACAAAGTATTATTGTGTAAAACCTAAATGCATATGAATTAATTTCATGTTGATCTGAATCTGCTTTACATTGATTAAATTTATTTTGCCAGTCATTCACAGGATTCTTCTCAAAGAAAAATATCTAAATCATTAATTTCATGTTGTATGATGGCTATTTTACTTTTATAACATCAATCATTTGAAATGCAATAAACAAAAAATGATCCTCTTTAAATATTTGATAAAATGTCAATTATCAAATGGCAATATCTTTATGAAATTCTACAGCATTGAATGTATGCATCTTATTTCTCATCATTTTAAAAATCATATTAAATCCTAGATAAGTGACACACATTTTGATTCAGAGGCATATTTTACAAATAAATTTTGAATTATTTATATTTCAATTTCTGAACTCTATAGATCAAATGTAGAAGTCCCCCAAAAAGGACATTCAGTCGAGTATTTTTTAAAAATTTTTATTCATACCACAGGCTTATTATTTCACATTTTAGTGGATGTTTTATTTTTTTGTTATTGTTATTAGCCATATGTATGGTATATAGTGATATGATATCGCTTTTTTTTTTCCTCTGATATGTGTCATAAAAATCACCCAAAAGCAATCAGCCTGGTTTTCAAGAAGGTATCTGCATATTGGAAATTGGTAATCTCCGCAAAAGGTATCCTTAAGACAGGTCTGCTTTGGGATGACCTTATTTAAAAATTTCTGCGAAGCTTTCCCCAAACAGCAGTCTTTTGTTTTGTTTTAAATATCCTGACCTGGGAATAGGTAGCTTATGCTGTAAATGTGACTCCTTCCGTGCTCATTGCCCCGTCTCTTTCTGAACTGCTGATGATGGTAACGAATCTCCCTCTTCCAGCCCCAACTGCTGCATTCAGTTATCATAAAGCGCAGACATGAACCAGCACTCTAATCTTGCTCTGATGGATAGAATACTAACCTTTCACAAGATTAGAGACACAAGCTGCTCTGGAGATAATAAAATTCAAATAGGTTTATTTCAAAGGGCAACCCAATCTCGCTTTTGTTCACGGGTCACTTGATGGATCATTTGCCAAAGTAGTTTTCTGTGTCTTTCCCGGCCAGGCCCTGCTTCAACGTGCCAAAGACGTCAAATTAAGTGGGCCCCGAAAGCCCCAAAAGGCTACATTTCCAAAGTGGAAACAGGAAAATTTGGGAATAACATTATTTTAGTACGTGTAACAAAAACACTACTGACTAATAATTCTAATTTTGCTTAAATTATCCCTAATGTACTCAAAAGATGAATTAGGCTGACCATGTTGAAAATAGCAATGATTTGGTATGACTGCTGGTATTGTGATTCTTAAATGTAAATTTCAAAAGATTATGTAGAGATTTTCATTTCAAATAAATGCCTAATGAAAATCAAGATCAAGAGTTACAACGTGTGCTTTAAAAAATAGTATACAGATATCTGCTTAACATTTTTCTGGAACTATGTCAAGGAATATTAGCAAAAGACATAAATCTAGAATAAGTACTGCATAAATATGAAGCAAAAGATCAAGACTAAAAGCTATTCCTCATAGAGCAATGAGTAATCCTCAACAAAAGGCTTCATGTGTTTCTACTGTCCTCTATCTCGTCACTATTTAAAATTACCTTCTGACACATACAACCTTACAGATGGCTCCTAATCAGAAACTGGGAAAGAAAACCCAAAACAGTTACGTTAAGAATGCTCTTTCAATGTGTTATTCACCTACAGAATATCACTGCACAAATTATTATAAAAGATAAAATACTAAAATTTAAAGGAACATTAATATATACTACTGCACATGATATTGATACATCTTTATTATCACCTTTATAATCCATTTTTTTCATAAGTAATGGTGATTTTCTTGCAATACAGTATGAAAGTTTTGTTCATTTAAAAAAAGACTTTTGCACTTGATAAACTATTCTTTTACAAAGTGAGAAAGTTAAATTTATATATAGTACATATTTAAATTGTAAAAAGTTCTTTAAATGTTCCTTCACTAAAAAAGAACCTTGTGGTAACTAATATTTTGTTTATTTTAAATATCAGAGCAAACACATTTTTCCCAAGATATTTTAAAATCATTTATAATTGATTATCCTTACTGTATTTTACTAATTAAATAAGGATTTTAAAATGAAACAATTATAATCAAGTGTATCTTCCAGATAAACTATTTAGGGCTGTTTTGCTCATTCATTTCAAAAAATGTAGCTATTATAAAAAAACATTTAAAACAAATATTTATTAGAAATAATTCTCCACCGAGGTTACGCAAAATTGAAGAGTGTTAATTAGATTATTTTCAAGATGTTTATTTTTAGAACTTCTTAGGTCAATTATTATGCATTTTTTTCACTTATTTGGTAACATGAATTTTATGAGGTTAAATCACTATTCTCAGATACAGAAACCACTAAACTACATTCTACCTTCTCTGTAGAGGAAATGTAATCAAACAGTTGTGCAAAAATTATCTAAAACAATCCTATAGAAGAGGAAAAATGGATGCCCCAAATACAGCCTTTGAGTTGGATTGGATATAACTGGAATGACGCACCATCAACAATCACTGAAAATCATGATTCTCTTGGTTTTACCAAAAGTTGAGAGGTAGGCATATGCCACTAGTCTTGACCTACGTTTTCTCATCTGTAAAATGGAACTAATAATATAATAGTTCTTTCCTCATAGGGTGTGAAGATGACATGATGTACATTAGATAACTCTGAGTGTGCCTACCACTAGTAAACACTACATAATTGTCAGTCATTATTTTTATTAACTTCTCAATAATGAAAATGCTTGCTAATAACAGACAACCATGGTCATTATTATCTATTTAAGATCTATCTTGGCATATAAAAGATGAGCATTATTTTTCTTATCATATCAGTCCAATGAGGTCTTATGAAATATCTTTATTGAGAATGGCAAAAAAAATGTGTTTGGTGACAAAAATAGATGGAAGGTGCTAGCTGTGTGATCTCATTGATTAAAAAAATAACATAATGGAAAATTAAATATATTCCTGTAAAAACTGTGTATCCTCTGTTCTCTTTTGAGTAGATCAACCATTCTCTCCCTCTACATGGGCTTATGTAGATCTCCCTCCTTATGGTCTTTCAGTGACAAAGGCCAAAATGTAACACCCTTCACTGATTATATAAAATGGCTTTCCCTCCTAAATAATCAAATGACATTGCTTATATACGTTGGTGCCAAAGTCAGCTCAGATGTGCCCGGTATCTTTCTCTTGCAATAGGAAGTGTACTTTGGGGCAGAGATGCAATAGAAAAGACAGGACAAGTAGTTGACACTAAGGTACACACAGAAGCTTTATTTTAATTTTACATTTATGAGATCAAGTGGGTGTCTTTTTGTTGTGGTTGTTTTCTTAGACATTCATTTTAGCATTAATCACCCAGCAATTCCTTCCTAATTATTTAGATCACAACTCTGATTTGTTAAAAATCACTTTGGATTCTCAATCTGCTTTTCAGAAATTCTGGCAAAGGTGCTGTAACAAAACTGACTTTGCCTCAAGTCCCTGTGAACATGATTTACACTCTCTCATGAAATCATTTGTTAGAAAAAAAAATCGGATCTACAATCAAACTTGTGGGAAACTTCTAAATAACTGCAAAAGTGTCCTTACACTATTTACTGACCAAGCCTAAGAACTTTTTTTTAACCAGTTCAATATCTACCTGATTATTATTCTACCCAATCCATTTTTTGCAAGCTTGTCAATGAACATTCCATGTGAAATAGCATTAATAATGGGGCATAGATCAAACGGGGCTGTAACCAGTGGATCTTCTAGTCTATAGGATCAATCAGTTTGTCAAAGAGGGAAATTAGTTTTGCTTGGCATGGCTTCCACATTACCTGCCACTTTGTTACATTCCCGGTGCTTACAAATTGATTGTGTAATAAATTGCTCTTGACTCTTTCCAAGAACAGACCTTAACCTTACAAGTAATTAATTTTCAGATATTTACTTCATTTTCCTTCTGTGCAATCATCTAGGGTGACTGTCCTTTCCCTAGTTCCCTGGACCTGTGCCCATCTGCCATAAATCTGCAAATTCACTTAGATGAATACAAGGTAATTTGATGTTGCATTTGATTTGGCTACACAGTTGTTGACTTGAAAGTCAAATACATAAACCTTCACTGCTCATGGAAAGAGAAGGCATTTCTTCTGAAATGGTTTAAATACGACCATGCGGTAAAGTTCAGTTATGAAGATGATATAGCATTACACAAATTGGTTATAAACCGTTCTTCTTATTAAAAACATATAAGTAGAAAAACAGACATATGCATCTAGGATGGATAAAAACTTAAAGCAAACCCTGGCTTTTATTATTAATATATATCCTGCTGTGGTATTTAGTAGATCCAGGCATCAGCTAAGGTTTTCCCCAAGAGCAAAGTATTCCACAATACTTAAAACTGCACAGTTGACTTTGGATTTGGGGCATTAATTTTGAATTTCCTTGGTTTGAAGAGGTGAGTCAGATCCATCACCTTTTTTTCAATGTCCTGTTTTAATGTCCTTTTTTGTGGTTTAATTATAGGCCATACCCTGAAAGGTAGCACAATAACAATTTATCAACTAGTTTAACTCTCCCACAAGGAAATGTCATCTCTTTCATCTGAATTTCAAAGCCAGCCATATTGTCAATGGGCCTCCTAAAAAACAAACAAGTCACATTCAAACAAAAACAATCTTAAAGCCAGGATTGAAACCATTTCAAGTCTGTTTCAAGTTATCACATGCTTCAACCTCTATTATTCCCTTCGGGTTTGTGTGGAAATCTAGGACAAGCTGCAACACAAGGAGGAAGGTGCTCCATTTAATTTAGAAAAGTGGCAGAAAGGTGGCCAGATGAGAATAGAGTGAAACTGACTCAACTGACTCCCGAATGCTTTCCAAATAGTCTGAAGCTGTTTTTACAACAACGATTTCTTTCCTTTTAAATTCATTCTTAAATTTCAAAATATTAAAAGGGTACAAGTGTGTTTGTTACATGGATGAACTGAATAATGCTAAAGTCAAGGCTTTTAGTGTGCCCCTTGCCAGAGTGATGTACATTATACCCAATAGGTGTGTTTTTATCTCTCGCCTTCCCCCCATCCTCCCCTATTCCTTGTCCAATATCCTTTACACCACTAGTTGATCGTGTATACCTAGACATGTCCTGTGACTGTCAGCTGAGCCTACATGGGCATTCAGAGTTTGGTTGTGTCTGATTTAAACCCTGGTGAGCTGTCAGTTTGAAATGATAAGCTTGGGGAAGGAGGGGTTTGGGGGGCTTTCTTCAAGAATAAAGTTTTGCAGACAAGTGTTTGAGAAAAGCAAAAAACTCAGAGGCCAATTGAACATCTTCACTGAGTCTGTCCCCATAGGAGAAATCTACGATAATGGAAGAGTAAGGGAAATAAGTGAAAATTGAGCGATTATTATTTTCCTAAAGACTTAATGAGACCTGAAACTTCTTTGGGTCCCAGGAACAAAAATGGGCTTCTATGTTAGGGAGATGGGCATTCTCACGATTCAACTAAACAGTGCATGGCCGCAAGGGAATAAAACTCCAGCTGCTACCAAGACAGTGTCCAACACTAGGAACACCAGGAAACAGAAGTGGGCAGCCATGGAGGGAGCTCACGGCAGTGGCAGCTGTAACTTGCCTCCTGCACTGGGGCTTGTCACCAGCAATAGAGGCAGCAGAGAAAGGCAGAAACAGTGAAGCAGCAGTGGGCGTCTATGTGCAAATTATTCTGGATTCAGCAAAGAAACAACTAGAGAAGCCTTCATAGGGGTCAGGGAAGTGGCTGCCAAAGGTATACCATTTGTGGGAGAAGAGTATCTTGCCAGCGAACTAGAGATATTAATGTCAATGTATTTTTAATTGTACCCCAGTGTTGGTGAGAGCCAAAGACATCCACATGTCCTACCATGCCCCTTAAAATCCTAAGGTTTGAAATAAGAGCATTTTTTACGGTTTTTTTTTTTTTTTTTTTTTTTACAATCTACAGATAGAGCTATGTAGTGTTTATTATGATCTCATGAACCTAAATGAATTTAGTCTTTGCTCAATAAATTATTAACGTTTGAAGCTGAGGTTTTATAAACAAGAAACTATTTGGCTCCCATTGTATTATACAGACACTGGGGTGACTTGGGAAAGTGAAGTCTAATTGGCTTGTTTAATTCCATACCTACCCTGCTGTCTGAGTCACCCATCTGCTTTCCATTAAGTCAGACTCACAATGAAATTATAATTGTTTAAAGTGTTGCCTTTAGGTGAATGAACAATGTGCCAGAAACTTTTTTGGAAGGACATTGCTTACTTAAGAGAGCACAGCACTGAATTAGAAGGGAAATAGTCTTGGGTTTCCAGTAGGGCTCAACTATATTAAGTTGGGCGAGTCATTCGATCATCTGTGTATCTATTTATCCCAAGTGAGTCTATTTCTGCCAAAGTCTACCATATACCAGTGTCATAGGATCATAACCTTGAGAAAGTGCCTGTCTAGCATTTTAAGTTTTTTTTAAGGAGAAGTAGAGAAATAGTGGTTCTCAAATTGTGGCCCCTGGATCAAGATGTCCGTATCACCTGGGAACCTGTTGAAACACAAATTCTTGGCTTCATTCTAGTCCTACTGAAATGGTAACTTTGGGAGTAGAGCCCATCACATGCTTTCCAGGTGATTCTGATGCCACTAACATTGGAGAACTACTATATTAGAAGAACAATTTCATTTAGTCAATCTAAAAATAATGGTACTTTCAACAGCTAAATAATATTTTATCAAATTCCCCTGATACAACTAGGATTTGAGAATCTGTGCTTAATTTCTAAATTTTGTCCACAGATCTTTAAATCTTCTAACCCCCAAAAGAGATCTTTCCTTAAATCTCACCTTTCTAAAATCCCAGTCATTTTTATTCATTAGTAGAGAACACCTGTAACAGCAGGAGCTACTTACATTCTAATTGTTTCTTGTTCCTCTAAATTGCTTGTCATTATAAAAGAAATGACAGAAGTGAAATGGGAGAAGAGCAACGTGGCAAGAAGACTAGAGCCCATTTCCAATGTTTAATTGCTATACAATGCTAAGAACAGATTAAAAAGATAAATCAAAAGTTTGCCGAAAAAAGTGAAGCCCCCAGTCAGTTTTATGGTTTCATTTGAGCTGCAAAGATATTATTATACACTCATTTACAAAACAATGAGCTCTTACTGTTTATGAAAGTTTAATCTCTTAGTTTATTGCCTTAATATATTTCACATTGGTAAGGTTTACTTTTAAATGAAATTTCTGACTGTCTTATGTGGATGTTATTTTATACTGAGAATACAGACAGAATGAGTGTAACATCATAATTGTATTCATCTATGAAGCAATTAGAGTCAGGGTAATTGCTTCTAGTTCTCACATATCTGCATGCAAAGTAATAGAATTAATATTTTATCATTTGGCAGTATCCCTTGTTAGCTAAGAATTCTAACACTGTATATCTTCTTTGTCTGTCCTCAAGAATTTAAATGGCTCCTGTATTAATATTTACCTAAGTCAAAAAGTACACCAAGTGAAAAAAAATTACATGGAGTAAGTAGGCACCATTGCTCACCATATACATCCAGCTGGTGCCCAATGGACAGAGGCCCTTGAATACACTCTCCAACCTACACAGACTAATGATAACCAAGGGAAGGCGTAAGAACCCCTCCTCAATCCCCAGTTATTCATATTTTCCAAGTGATCTCAAGATTGCCAAAGTGAGTATGAAAGCCATGGTGCTCTAAGAGACTGATTCTGATTCAAAATAGGTAGCTGCTCTAATATCAAGATTCTATAAAAAAACTTTACAAATTTCTATAAAGAAAAATTTGATAGAGCCTAAGGAGAGCACCAGGGCCTACAGGAGTAGCCTGGTGAATGACTGACAAGATTCAAATCCTCAGCCAGAATCCACAGGACTAAGAAGGGCTAAATGAGGACTTATAGCCTCATTTATTTTCTAAGAAGCTTAGGCTAGAGGGAAAGAAAAGAAGCCATAAATTAAATGGCACTTTGCTTGAATAAAAGGGGAACAAATGAGGGAATTAAGTTGAAACTAGGAGCTTAACCACTGGACCAAATTTAATTGATAGATAAGCTGTATTTCAACATAAATAAATACTAAAAGAGATGGGGAGCAATTCTTTTCAGTATATGTGAACAATACGCTTTATGAAGACAGACATAGTTTAGAATTAGCAGTGGTAAAAATGTATGTATGCATTATGTGTATAATGCACACCATATATGTACCCATGTATTACACAGTTCAAGTACAATAACCTATTATTAAAATCTAGTCTATGATAGCTGAAAATAAAACTTTCTCTGAAAAGTAGGGCTATATTTTTAAAATGTAATAATCTTTTAAAATTGGTATGATTTCCCCTAAATATTATTTTTATATATTCTTTCAAATTCTTAGCTCGTTATTCTCCATTCAACATTATTAAATGACCTTATAAAGAGATCACTGAACTGAAAGATGTCTTGGTAAAAGAGCAGAAAATGTCTGTAATACATGCAATGCACTTAGAATACAGAGTGGCACAAGATACGTACTATGTAAGTGTCAAGTATTATTATTATTGTTGATAAATGTAAGTATAGATTTAGTCTATGACTAATAAGACAATCTTTCTACCTGTCTTTCTACCTGTCTCAATAACACATTTGAGAACTATGCCCTCACTACTTACATGGATTTTATTTTAAATTATTCGGAAACCTCATTAACCCTTAACCTATATTTGTTATCCTGATTCTTTCCTGATCTTATTTTCCTATTAATCTATATGGTTATACTTTCTGTTAAGTAAAGAATAATTATCAAGTACTTACTAGATAAAAGGATTAAATGTAACATTTAAAAAATGTTTTAAACATTTTCCAAAAATCTCATATAATTTTCAAAATGGCAACCCACGAACTGCTGGTATGTCCATTAGTCCTCATAACAGCACTATTAGGATGGAAGAGAAGACATGACTCTCTGTATTCTCTAGTTCACTGAGACTTTAAGAGCTGTGCCCACATCACACAGCTATTAAATGGAAAAGCTCAAACTGAATGGAGTTCACACATTGCCTAGAGTATAGAAGGAAACTAGGATAGCTGCCAAGAGTGAATCTGTGGTTCCTGGTGATTGACTTTGGAAGGACGAGGAGTTGATAGGGCCTCCATATATCTGATCCATCTGCAGGGGTTTCGGAGACAGGCCCTATTAATGATGGGGTAGGGTGTCTGCAGGTAGCTACCTTGGAGGCGTAAAATAATTTACCGTACTATGTACTCTAATCTAAGTGGGAAAATTAAGTTATGGCATGTGGATTTATTTAGTTAAAGATTATAGAATTAAGATATTAAAATTGAAATGTTCTGCAGGCAGATTTGGAACTAAAGGACAGGTGAGAGGTTAGAAAACTTGTTTAGATCCTGAAATGGAGCTGTAAGAATTAATGTATTCTTGAAGCAATTCATTCAGAGACATTTCAAGGTTATGTACATATGTGATAACGGACCCTATTCCTTGTTTATGTGTTAGTAATTCTAGATCATCAAGGTATGAGAGAATTTGAAATGTATGCATTATCTAGAAAGGGTGAAAAATATTTTTCAGAAAACCATGGGAATGTAAAATTTTAGGCATAATTGTTATAACATCATATAAGTTTCATCTTTTTTTAAAAAAAAATCATTTCCATGAGACACTGGAAACTAATCAAAATACATTTATATTTTTTGGTGCTGTGCCATTCTTTAAACAGCTTTATTAAAATATAATTCACATATATCTATACAATTCCTCCATTTAAAGCATATAATTCAATGTCTGTTTATATAGATTTGCCTATTCATACAGGTGGAAGTAGATGTCTTTACCCTTAACATAATGATTTCAAGGTTCATCCATGTTGCAGCATGTATTAGTATTTCACTCCCTTTTATTACTGAATAATATTTTGTTGTATGTCACTCCATATTTATTTATCTACTCACCAGTTGATTGACTTTCTGGTTATTTCCACACTTTATTAGTAATACTATTATTAATGCTAATACGAATAATGCTGCTGTGAACACTCATATACAAGTTTTTTGGATGAATGTATTTCTTTTAGGTATATACCCAGAAGTGGAATTGGTGGAGAATATGGCAATCCTATCTTTAACTTTGGAGGAACTGTCAAACTGTTTTCCACAGCAGCTCTACCATTTTACATTCATACCAGCGGTTTATAAGGGCTCCAATTTATCCACTTTCTCACCAGTTCTTAACCATTTGTCTTTTTCATTATAGCAAGCCTAGTGGGTAGGGGGAGGTATCTCCTTATGGTTTTGATATGCATTTTCCTATTGGAAAATAATGTAGAACATCTTGTAGATTACCTATTTGTATATATTCTTTGAAGAAACATCATCCAAGTCTTTTGCCTATTTTTCCCTCAGGTTGTCTTTTTATTGTTTAAGTATAAGAGTTCTTTATATATTTTGTATACAAGTCCCTTATCAGATTTATGATTTGCAAATATTTTCTCCCATTCTGTCTCCTCTGTTGGCCTCATAATTTTGCTGTGCTTTAAAAGATTCAAATACAAATAGGAAATAAAAATATAAGAAGCTGCTCTAGGTTAAGTTAAATAATTTCAGCATGAATGCAAGAAAGCTAAAGTCAAAATCTAATTTTCCTTCTTTCATGCAATGGTCAGACTTGGAAGTCTTTGTTTCAGAGTTCATGAAGAATAACATATTTTAAAATATGATAGAATACTAGATAAATGATGATAAAAGTTTAGTCTGGAATAGAGAAAACCCTTAATTGTTAAACTCAGATTTTTTAAAGATTCAGAGCAAAAAGTTTTCTTCTATTATACTAGAAGTTATTGTTTTTCTCTCAGATGTTTCTATTTTCTCCTTTAGATATATTTTTAATTCATAGGTTAAATTATTGATCTTTGTCCACCACATATATTATTTCTCATGTCATCAGTTGTCTTTATTCTATAAACAACTGTCAAAAGTTATTTTCATGTGTGTGCCTTATTTTGACAATTTGACATAGGAAGATTTCCTTTGAAAGTGTCTAAGTGACTGACAGTAAAAATAACAGTGGAGTATCCACATCCAAATATTAATATCTCGAGTGGTAGAAAACAAAGCAAAATAAAACACAAAGAAATGAAACACAGAAAAAAAGTTTCCATATTTTGGAAGCAAGATGACAGAAGGTGATAAAAGACAATGTATAAACTGAATGATTGTTAAAGTATGTTATTTTGAGATCTCTTTTATATTTTCTATTTAGGGTGAAAAAGCAACTGTTATAATTAGTAATAAAAATTAAAATAAAAATGGAACTACTAGGAGATTTTAAATATAATCTCCTAAATAACTACTCAAAGGGGGAGATTAGTATACTACCTATTAAAACAAATGAAAAAGCAACGTCTTATTCATTCATTCGTTCATTCAGAGAGTGAAGAAGATTCAGACCCTAGACTAACAGGAGGACAGAGGTTATTAAAAGCATAGATAATAAATGGAATTCAAAGGTGTGGATTTCCAAAATGAATTTGTTTAGCCAGGAGGATTCTCACAAGGAGGTGGGAGAAATGAAGCTGGAAGTTTGAGGTGGACGGAAAGGTCAGTGATGGACTCTGCCTTTGTTTATTTACATTTTCCAGCTCCTCCAGATTTCTGCTACTCCTGTGTTTACAAAATGTATGAGTCCCCAGTTGAACTCTCCAGTAAACCAGTTTAAAACAATAAAATGGATCAGAAATCTTCATCTTCTTTTTCAGTCAACATTTCAATTTTTAACTTTTTTTGGCTTGGGCAGGTAGGAAAGTCTTACATCTGTGTATATTGCCCTTGGGCATTTACCAAGAATGGGGGCAGTAACAGCTAACAGAGCGGGGATTGGATGGCACTGGAGGGTTGGGGTGAGTGAGCAGACAGCACATATACCATCCTGCTTCAGCAGGTGGACATCTGGGAGATGTTTAGGAAGCTAATAGCTGTTTGTGTACTCTTTGGTTTTCTTTTTTTTTTTATCTTTAATTCTAATCTTTTTGTTTATTTAAGTACACACAGGCTGAAAAAACCCTGTGAGAGATAATTTGTTCCCCAGGATCCAGCCCTCTGACAGAGCTAGCTTGTAGACAACGCAGAACAGCCATCTCTGCTCTGCTACTTAATCCTAAAGAGCAAACATTGCAAATGTCTATTGAAGTAAGCCATTTGCTTACCAAACTTGTGTCGGCACTTTTTATTGGACCTTTTCAGAATTTGTCCACAGTCTCTACTGATCTATCAACCATTTTAAAAATAATCGTGCCATTCAGAATGTCTGTGCTCTGGCTTGGAGCAAATTTAATGCCATCGTATATAATCCATCCAAACTATTTTTATGCTATGCTATCTGCCAAATAAGTCAAAAAGTTTAAAAATAATACAAACATATCATTGGCAGGAAGATTCAGGAATAGGAGAAATGTTCCATAATATTGGGAGATGTTAAAATATGAAATACGGAGAATGACTGCATCCAATTTTCTAGGATGCTGTTCATGCTGATAGGATAATTTTTAGTGCACATTTTGAATTCAATTTTCTTTATTTTAACAAAACATATTTCATGCACATTGCTTACAGATGGAATATCTTGCAGAAACATAATCGATTTTATAGGCCACATTCTCATAGAGATTGGCACAATTCTAGTTCACCATAAATGTATTTCTGGTGAGCATAATATTAACATGGAACACTTTATGTTTGCTCTAGGTCACCGACTTCCTACAACATACAGTTTTGTCCTGACACTAATCTATACTCTAAGGATGGTTACACTTTCTCTTTAGGATGCTTCTTGAGATGACCTTGAAATCACAGTGAAGTCTAAGTAATTCTTCTGCCCTAGAGAAGCTGTTTTCTCAGAAATGTTCAATTCAACCCTTGAGAAAAGTCTCAGAACTCTCCACATTTTAATACCAGCTGACAGGACACGTTCACTCTGTATTCAGTTTTGCTCATCGTGAATAACTTCAAGTCTTTATGGTTTAATTCCACAATAAATTTACCAAACAGTAGCAATGGCACCTACTTTAAGAGGCAATTAAAAAAAAACTATTGTTATCATTAATGTAAATATATATTCCTAGAAGAATATTACCTCAAGTTCCGTCATAGCTGATATGTACTCTTGAGTTACAGATGCCTTTCTAACATCTTCCTTCTTAAGGTATAAAATACACATGCTTGAATGATGGTACCAACAGTATTCAATACAGCAGCATTGATGGTCAATGTAAATTGTGTTAATGGGCAAGAAATGAAAGTATCAGAAAGTAAGCTCCATGAGTTGAAGGACCATGTCTCTGTCTTGTCCACTGGGTACCTCCAGTACCCAGGACGCTGCCCACCACATATAACTGTTCAGCAAATACTTGTTGGAGTATTTGAAATTTGAATTTTTTCCACTAGATAATGATTCCTTTAAGACAGAAATGATATCTCCTGAATCTAATGTCCCCCGAGTGCCCAGTGTAGTGTGTGACCCAAAGTCATGACTGTGAAGGGATACGGATGAGATCAGTCTCTGGTTTACAGTCAGTCACCGTGCAAGGTGCTTTCCATATGGCATCTGTAGCACTCGGAACCACTCCACAGGTGGCATTTCTATCACTGTTTACTGAGAAGGAACAAGAGGCACAAGAGTGACAAGAGCAAGCTAGGAACTCAGGTTGTCTGCCCCTAAATCTAATGTGCCTTCTACTGTGCTAGGTTATCTACCTCTTTACAAGCCATCAGTATCTTTACTTTGTAGCTTAGATCAATTCAATTCTCTTCCTTTCCAATACATGATAAGGGAGTAAGTGTTTGATAACTTCATATAGCTCAGAACACTAGTAACTAGTCTTAAATGATAGATAAAAAAGTAGTATGTGGATTATTTTAGGTAGTTATATACCTTCTCTGTAACTACAAATAAAGTTAGATATTAAAAGAACAGTGAATGTATTACATTTAACCACTGATATACATTATAAATAACTTAGATTTGAAGGAGCATTAAATTAGGGAGGATTTGATGAAGATGATGTCTTTAAATAAGGAACACCACTATAACATTTATACCATTACCCCACTTACTTGACTACAGGCCTACTAACATTTAATAAGAGATGGAGACTTAGTAAAATGTCTAGATTAGTAGAGACAGTTACATTTGCTTGAGGACACTGTGAATGTGAAGTTGTCACTGAGAAAGAACAGATCCCAGTAGTAGATTAGGTGTTCAATACTTAGGCATGAAGTGATAAAGTAGTACCCTAAGATATTCTACTATGTAGCTTTTTAATTTTTTGCATAAAAAATCATAACTTTTGCTTAGATGTCTATGTGTTAGCTAAATGACTGTCACTGTTGTGGGTGCATATTCCAAACGACCTTCCCACAGGCAGCCATGTGTGCTCATTTCAGGCAGGTGCAGTGTGTCTATAGCAGAGAATCCACGTAGCCCTCCATAGCACAGCAAGTGCGTGATGTGCACTGCCTATAATTTTTTTTGAACTGTAAAATCTAATAGAGTTGGACAAAATGTCATCTGCTGCTTATTAATTCTTGTTTTTATATGGTTGGCTGACCTAATTTTCCAGGGTTTAAAATTCAGCTTCTTATCACCTGTTTGGCTGAAACTTCAGAGTTAGCTCTGTCAAATACTGCATGTCATTTACACATGTTCAAGTCATTTAACTAGGTTCACAGAAGACCTATGTCAGTTTAAAATCTGGTTCCAATTAGAAAATACATGTTTCAAGTTGTAAGTTCAGCTTCTCCTTTTCACACCTTCATTGTCTCCATAAGACCTGGGAGCAAAGAAGTGACATCATGTGACTTAGGCAGTCATCCCCTAGACCTCGCCATTACTAACAACAGGTATCCTTCCATAACCTTAGTTTCAAGCCTCCTACTCTCTGCCACTAACTTGTCCCTTGCAGTGCTCCCACACCAACAATCCTTCAGGGATGTGCACATCAATATAACGTACGTACAATTCATTATTCTACTGCCTAGTCTGTGTCCTTCAGCATCTCGGAACCTCACTCTTCTCCTTACCTGGCCTCAACTCCATGGCCTAACTGTAACCCTTGTTAAAACCAACCCTTGTGAAAACTAACAAAATCGTAACCTTTGTTAAAACCAGCTGGAAATTGGGACCCAGAAAATTTCATTTTCATGTTCTAAACAGTCACTCTCTGTTGTGACAACAGAACATAAAAAAACACTCAACCTTGTGGCCTGAACTCAGTTTAAATGCATGTTCTCTAACCTGAAGTTAACACTTAAAATGTTGCCTGGCCAACCTACCCTAGTTCCTTCCTCCCCACTCACTCTCTCACCCTCTTAGGCCACTATTTCACACTTTCTCTGCTGCCCAAAGCTCATAGAATGACTCAGTTCTCTCTTAAACTCCTCTATAGTGATAACTGGGGACAAAAGAATCGCTCCGTTATAATTAATCTGGTAACTCAGAATTCATCCATCCCTTCGTGCATTCACATGCTCACCGAGTATTTATTTAGTGCCCAAGAGAATCATAAAGTATTAGGTCTGGAAGGAACTTCCAAACCTCTCGAATTACAAAAGAGAAAATTGAGGCTCAGAATTTTTTATTTTCATGTTCTAAACATTATATATATATAGACACACACACACACACACACACACACATATAAAGATTGTACTGGAAGGAATATCTGCCCTCAATTGGTTTCTTGCCTTGGCTTCATCTAACCTCCATGAAGATGGTGCAAAAGAGTCCATCTTTCATAAGAAATTACGTCCATAGATATACTCTTGCTACATAACACCACAGTGTAAGGTCAGGGTTCTGCAACATCTAATCACCTGGAAGGAGTCTGTTAGAACTGTAGAATCTCAAACTCCACCCCAGGCAAAGGGAATAGGAATCTGCATTTTAACAAGATCCCTTGGCTCCTCTGCACGTAAAAGTTTGAGCTTTTCTTCTTTATTAAATGGCAACTATCACCACCACCTAGGATACTAAAAATTAAGGGTCTCTTTTCCAATGCTGGGCTACTTTTTCTTTCAGACAGTTATCTTGTCGTTTTTGTTTTGTTAGAATGTTGACTTGTGGAAATTCACTGGGTATTCACAATCCATTCTTTCATGTCTAAGAAAGTTAGAAGTTTTGATTTTGTTGATACCAGAAACTGATGAAACTGATGTGCATCAGGGCAAACCTCATACATTTTAAATCAAGATGGTGCATCAGAGTTAAGATGAAAAAACGTAAGCCTTTTCTTGGAATGGCAAAGCCAGAGGCAAATGCAAGCTTGGCACCACAAAATCAAACACGTGGTGTTATTTTATTCCTTTCCTAAGCGCTTGCAACTCCTTAGCCCTTAAAAAAAATAGATTTCACTATGGAGCCAGGAAGAAGTTAAGGCTATAGGTTTATATTATCAAAGTAAGGAGAGAAAAGGTTACATTACTGAGAAGACGCTGGAGGAAGGAGGGGATTTTCTCCCCATCTTTCTTTGTTTTGAAATTACTTCTGAATCCTTCCAGGATTGGAAAAGCCTTTCCAGTTTTGCTGTCTTTTTAAATTTTTCATTTTATATCCTTTAATATGTTCAGAATGCCATTTTTTCAAAAAACCTCATCAATAGTGTTTTCTGTCAAAATGCTCATATTTCACGAAACGTAGACAGATGTGAAGCCTGTTAGTGCTGTGATTGCCAGGGCAGAGGCATATCACACACATGATGTCATGCTAAAAAAAGTCAACTGCCTAAAATACTGAAAGTATTAAAAAACCATGGCAAAAACAAAGAAATGGCTATTTTTTAGAATATACTTCCATTAAAATATATCCACTACGTCTTTTTTTCCTGCAAAATGAAAAATATCCACATACCAGACTGCCAATATGAAGTTACAGTTTTTTTAAACAAAAATACACTGATTTTTGACCTTTCTTAAAATAATTCAAAATGAACTCTTTGGATGCCTTTCCAATTCAAGTTCCTTAAGTTTACAAAACAATTCCTTGTATATTGAAATTCCAATACAATCTATGGATCACGAGTATACCTTCCAGTGTCCACAGATGGTGACTGATTTGTTGTTGACAATAAAGAGGCTTCCTGAACCCAATTGTAATAACATGAGTGATATCTACTAATATGAGAACTAGATATTAGAAATCAAATTACATGTTAGGTAACAAAATTTTTTTCTGTTAACATCTCTATCTTATTTGTAAACATCCTGGTAAACATTCATAATGAAACAAATGTACTGTCTTTTGTTAATTTGTTTAATCCTTACTTTCTAACGGCTAGGGCTCATTTCTGTATGGAGAGTAGAAGAGCCTGCATATACATGACAGATTTTGGTACAGTCCGGTTCAAGTAGACCCATTTCCAAAACAGAATTTTTCACTTATCCACATGCTGGGAATATTTACTATGCAGTGGCTACCATGTTTTATGCTACCCAGTCTCAGGTGCGTGATGGTAAACACTAATATACTAATACTTTTTAAAGTATGCTTGAAGAGCATCAATACTAACTTGAATATATTTTTAAATAAAATATTTAAAAGAACCTACAATAGAATATAAACTTCCTATTGCTCACATTTACCAAGTGAATCTACAATAGTACTTGGTGCTTTAAAACACATGATATTTTATCTGCCCTATTTAGACCCTTGAATACTGTGAGCTTTCTATGTTAAGTGACTCACATCAGCAGCTGGGAACATATTAGTACCCCCGAGGACTGGTCACACAACCAGTCCCAATCTCAGCTGGAAATGTGTATGAGGTCTCATGTGTATTCCCTCCTCCCTGAAAACAGTGATGTTGCTGAAAAACAACTCTGTTTTGTCAGACTCTATAGGAACTCTTCCCCTCTTTTCCAGATTTTTTCTGAAATGTGGTACTTAAAGTGCTGATGCTTACGTATTAAAACTGGATCATTTAAGTGAAAGCATGAGGCACTGTTTTATAAAAGTGTGTTCCTCAACCTTGATCAGAATTACCTGTGGGATGCGTTAAAATAGATTCCTGGGTCCCACTTCCAGAGTTTTTGATATAGTACATTTGTGATGGGGCCCGAGAATTTGCATTTCTAACAGTTTCCCAGGTGATGCTTAGAAACCATGCTGTATGGCAACATCGTACAGCCCATGATTTTTCTAAAAAGTATTTCATAAAAATTTTATTTGGTTTTTCCCTGGGCATTTCTAAAATTACTGCTTCTCTTTGAACCTTATACTGCCATAAAATTCATCATAAATTTGAAGTTGGAAATGAATGTGGGAAGGACGTGAGAATAAATGCCAAGTGCTTTTGATAACCACAGGCTAAATCATCCCTTGCCTCCTGGTTTTTCAAGATTTTCATTTACAGTGTTGAAATTATAATCCTTATGTGAAAGCAAGACATACCCACACATGCATGATCTATGGACAATGTTTAATAAAGACAAAAACATTAATAGATACATAAAGACATTTGTTTTTATGTTGGGCAACATTTATAGCAAAGTGACTTAAATTGAGAATGAATGTTGAAAGTTCCCAGCAAAGTAAAAATAATACTGATTAATACACAAAGACACGAGTCAGCATATTTGTTCAGTTTATTAAGAAAATAATCTTGAAATATAAAATAATTCTATAGTTAGATATCTTTTTATTTGATAATTGCTAGTATTTCAGACTTCATCATCTCCATTGCCATCATAAAAGTAGTGATTAGGAATTACTAAAAGTTCTTGGTTCCATGCTAACTATTGTAAGATATTAACATTTATATTAACACAAAATGTTCACATTTGCAGTCCTCTTCCTGTTCCAGCCCTGAACATGGCATAATGCACAATGGGAAAGAATGCAAAAGTTGATCCATAGTCTTAGCATGGAATTCACTCAAAAATGTCAATAGTGATATTCTGAAATACACATCACAACAAAGGGCTATAAAATATTTAAATCTTTCATTTGATTTTTCAGTTTCCTCAAACTTTTCCACTGAGAGAGGAAGAATAGTGTGGTATCTCACAGCCTTTCTCAGCTGGGGTTCTCATCTAAAGCAGAGACTGGAAAATAGTATTTCAGTGACTATTTTCTAAATTCTCCCAAGAATGTACTTAATGAGTAACATTCTAGAATTAACTCATTACATTAAATAAATGACTCAGGGCCTCAGATGAAAAAGACCAAAAGATTCAATCACAACATACAGAAGTTTCCAAACACATATACCCAAGGATGCAGAAATCTGTGATCTACAACAGATATGTATTTGTGGAGTCTTAAGATGCTCAGGATATGGCCTACTAAACATGTGTCCTGGACTAGAATGCCTTGCATTTTAATAGGCCTTTATTTCAAACCAATTTCTCAGGCATTATCTTTGCAATAATCTTGTCAAGTTAGTGTTATTACTGCTCATTTTACAGGTGAGGAGTATGAGGGTCAGAAAATTTGGAAACTGAATTGTCAAGGTCCCATAGCTCATAAGGAGTAACCCAAGTCCTCACTCCATGCTCAGTTGATTTTTCCTAATATGCGGCTGGTACCCTTTCATTTCCCAAGAGGTCTGATTGTTCTGAGAAGTTTGCCTCTAGTGATCCATACACCCGATTTTACTTGAGTCTGATGATCAGGTCTTCAGGACACACTTCCCCACATCAGCATAGCATGGGTACCCACTGCCATTGAGAATAAATGTGAAAACTGCATTTCCCCCATAAGGCTCATCGTATAGCCTGATTCTCCCTTGGCAAGTAGGAAGCAGAGCCTTTAAACTCCTACGGACCTGACCATGCCAGCCCTAGAGAAGGCAGGGAGACCACCGATGAGCGACCCTACCTTAGAATTAGAAATGAGAGAAAATTAAGGATGGAGCCACACAGACAAGCTGAAAGGTGAGAATATTACCTACATTTAGGCATAGGAGGAGCTTTCTGCCCTCTGCTCCCCACTGCTAAAAGAGGACGTGGGTAAAACAGCATCTTCATTTTCTGTTAACTTTACAAAAATGGCTAAGGAAGAAAAGGATCCTATTAATATATTAAGGGCTGCATTTGATACATTACATTTGTACAATTCTAAATTTAATAGGTCATTCTTTAGAAAGAAATTTCATTTAAAAAGTCCCACAACTTAGCCTCATTCCCTGGGTAGAACCCTTAGGGAGTAAGACTATAGATGGAAAATTAATTTCTAAGTATTCCTGGGAAGAGACAATGATGCTACCCGATGCATTTGAGACAGTAAGAAGCACAATTTCACCCTGTGTTGTTTTTAATATCACAATCTAAACAAGTTTACAATCACTTTGAACTCCTTTCAAATGTAATGCCACAAGAACAGTCTCCCAAACACTCTGGAAGCTAAAGCTGTCAACAGACTGTCAGCATGTCAACAGTGGTTTTCATATTCTTTTCTAACAAAACAAACAGGAGAGTCAGATAGCTCAAGATGTTTTAACATTTTAATTAATATGCCATGAGAAAAAAAAAAAAAAACAGACGTGCCAAACTTGGGACTATTTTTTGTCAAGTTCACCTTTAACGCTATTTAATAGCATTTTTAAATATAAGGATTGGTGTTAAACTCTTTCTTATTGAATTTCTTTGGAAATGAGTGTAGAGTAACTCTGCCTTTCGCCTTAAAACAATAGCTAAGCTGGCTTATGTGCTTAGTTTACTTTCGTAGGAAAAAAGTTACATCTTCTTTGGGAACACTTCAAGTGAACATTTTTTTAAATAGTCCTAACTTGAACAAAAATTTTAAAAAGTAAAGAAAAAGATTTGTTTCCTGTTAACTGCAGATTTCTACAAGACAGAGATCACTTCTACAGCCCTGGTCCTGTAAATTTCCTGGCATACAATAGCAACCCAACACGATTTTTGAATGAATGGATGAATAGATAAATGTATCCTGACCTATGCATCATGAGTACTGATGACACTGTAGGGCACACCCAGTAGGTATCACTACACACTCATCAATGAATTGATCACAGTGTGGGGACCTAACATTTTAAATTTCACTGGAAATGGAAATGTGGGGAGGAAGTGTTGAGGTTCCTCATTAGTGCCCCTTTTCAGAAACAAAATATTTCCACAAATGTCCTCTAAGATATTAATAGCTTGATTCAATGAAGCGCTTGAATCTTTTTTCCAATTTGCTGTTCCCTGTGCCTAGAATAAACTTCCTGTTCTTTTCCACTCATGTAAAACTCTTCTTCTCTTAAAAGTCAAGCTCAACTGCTCTCCTCTAAGTGGACATTTCATTCTCCATTTCGAATTGTTCCATCCTCTGTATTTCAAATGCTGCATTATAATTAACATGAATACGCTGTCTCTTCCACTGGGTTGGCCACTCCTTACGTTTTAGGATTGTGCCTTGCTCATCTCAGGATTCTCTTTTACCTAGAATGATTCCTTGAATATATAGTAGGCATGCGGTCAATTTTATTTAATAAAAATGGATTAAAGGGAGATAACAGAAGGGATGTGGCCATGTATGGAAGTAAAAGCGTAGATATACAACTCTTATTCCTAGTGCAAAAGAGACAGATGATTCTAAATACAGCAGCTTTTTCTCACTAGTATCTATCTTAGGATTCATCATGGCATGGGAAAGGATGCTCTGCTGATAGTCTGTTGAAATGACCAGTGTTAGACTGAATATGGTAATGGCACCTACTTTACCTGAAAGTCTATTTTTGATCTTACTATTGACTTTTAAAGATGGCCTCAAACATGCTGCTACATTTTCAACAACTGACTCTCTAAGACATGTTTATATAAACATGTGTGTAGTGTAAGACCTCTTACCAAACTGTGATGGTGGCAAGAAGTATGGTACCTGTTTGGATAGTGTGCTAAAAAAATGATCCTTTCTCAAGTAACTGGAACTGCCTTTTATGTTTAATGTAATCTCAACTGAATATCTACCACATTTTTCATAAGCATGTTTTTTGATATAAGAACACCATCAATGATCTGGAACACATTTTTCACATCTTTCCCTATATTAAAGATACAACAGACCTTGAGGTCTGTCTTGGTCTCACTAAAGAAAGATCAGATATGCCTGTGCTTTAGGTTTTTCAATCTGTCGGGGAAATACTCCGGCTTCCTTATCATTAACAGAGTTGATTTATCTGCAGACACTATCAATATAATTGTTGTTTCAGCAATGAAAATAGAGTAATTCTTTCTTCTTCAACTACTTTTTAAAAAAACACATGGTCAAGTTGACATTATATATGGCTTTATGATTTTTATAAATGTAATATGTGAGAGAAATACCTCAAGACATATTTTATTTTAATTCACCACTAACCAATTGATGCTTAATATGTGTAATATGAATTACCAATAACAAATATGATTTATTTACTTCTGATCTCCTCAAACCTGCAGGTTTCCTCATAGGCTTTCTGTTCACTGGAATTGTAGATTGGACTGTTTATATCTTTCCCATTTGAATATACGTGTAACCCTAAAATAAATATGCAGGAATCTTAGCACTCACATTTGCAGAGATTAACCAAGAATTTATGCTTTATTGCATAAAAATGAAATTTAGGTTTCCATTAGGAAACAATCCTTCAGTTTAAGATTATGAGTTGAGTGGTACTCACCTATTATCTTACCAGAAGGCCCAAGAAGAGCCCCAAGGTTTTGACTTCTACCTGGGCATAATTTACCTACTTTTTACTCTCGCCTTTTGAGAGTTTGTTCAAATGACCAGTGATAGACTGAATATGGTAATGGCACCTACCTTACCTGAAAGTCTATCTTTGCTCTTACTGTTGACTTTTAAAGATGACCTCATACATGCTGCCACATTTTCAAAGACTGATTTTCTAAGACATGTTTATACAGTCAAGAATTTTTTATGATTTATATAAAAAGTCCTTAAAATTCATTTTCAAAGAGTTTTACCTTTTTGGTCTTTGAGGCAAAACAAATATGATTATAAAGAGAAAGGAGTATATGTTTCTAAATATGCCTTAAGATCACAACTCAAATTCTTACTTGTTCTTGATTTTACTTCTCTCCTCATTATCCCTTAACTAATAGGGTTGTGAGGCAGTTGCTTCTCCCAAGGTCAATGAAATTCATCTTCCTCTGGGTCATTCAATTCATTTGAAGTTGGCGGCAGTTTACCTATTCTATGTAAGGGTTGGTCTGTCATAGCTTTCTCTGAACACCTCTCAACATTTTTGCCTACATCAAAATTTAACTGAATTATTTATATAATATTCACTCAAATATTTAACTCTTACACTGTAATTATAGGCACACTTGAAGTTACTTGAGAGTAGAAGTCATGTCATTATTCTTTTATTACCCTAAGAGTCATGGGATGGGACCAGGCATAGGATGAGCACACAGTAAATTCTCATGGATTATTGACAGCCCCAGACAGTGCAGGGCATTAATATCTTCCGCTCTGACTCATTTTCTAATCCGCACTCCTGCAGCCAATTGCCTACTTGGTATCCTCACCAATTAGGCGTTTTGAATAAAAGAGACAAAGCAGAACTCTTATTTTTTTTCTCCCAGATATCAGTACCATCCTCTGTATATGGTACCATCACCTTCCCAGTTGTTGAAGACAAAAACTTCAAAGCTATTCTTGATTTTTTTCCTTTTCCTTCTCTCACATCCTATCCACTAGCAAAAATATGGGTGCTATCTCCAAAATAAAATCTGAATCTCAATACTTCTCTCCATCTTGCCTGCTACCCTCCTGGTTCAAACCACTGTCATCTTTCCCTGGATCATTAAAAAGCCAACCACCAATTTTCTCTTCTTTACCTCATCCCTCTATAATTCATTCTCCATGAAGTTGTCTTGCTATTTTTTCAAAAGATCCGCCAAGTACAATGTTACCTAATAACTGCAAATAGAAATCGATGCACTTGGAGGTATTTCCCTTAAGTCTGAGGGGAAGTTTACAGAGGGAGCAATCCGAAGAATGAGCAGGAGTTGGTCAGGCAGACAAGGTAGGGGTGTGTGTGTGTGTGTGTGTGTGTGTGTGTGTGTGTGTGTGTAAAAAGGGTGAGCAGTGGACAGGATAGGGCATTTTAGAAAATAGTATGTTTCCAAATATCAATTGTGGTGTGCTATGGTTTGAATGCATCCCCTTCAAAATTCAGATGTTGGCAATGCGATAGAGTTAAGAAGTGGGGCCTTTAAGAGGTGATTAAGCTATGAGGGTTCCTCCCGTGTAAGTGAGGGTAAGGTCCTTATAAAAGAGGATTCACACAGCCTTGGACTCTGTTGCTCTTTGGTCTCCTGCCATTTGAGGACACAACGTTCCTCTCCTCTGGAAGATGCGGCATCACAGCACTATCTTGCATGCAGAGAGCAAACCTCCCCAGACAACCAACATGCAGGCACCATGGTATTGGACTTCCCAGCCTTCAGAACTGTGAGAAATAAATTTCTCTTCTTTATAAACTACTCAGTCTATGGTAGTCTGTTATAGCAGCCCAAACGAACTAAGACGGTGGTGGTATAATGCTCGTCATTGTTACTTACTAGAATTAGTAGTCTATCAAACAATAACCTACGTCTTAAAGAATTTCTCAGTAATTCCCTAATCCTTGCCGTCTCTACATAGCCATTTCATTTCTATAATGAAAGTCTCAAAATTGGGCACTGTTCATAACTTGAGTTGTGATAAGTGACTGTCATGATATTGAAGTTAAGAGTATGGGATGTAATTCAATATGTTAAAAGGTAGGGGGTAGGAGGTATGAAGAGAGGCTGATTAGTGGATGTAAATATACACCTAGAAGAAATAAGACCTGGTATTTGATAGATCAGTAGGGTGACTATAGTTAACATTAATGGAGTGCACATTTTAAAATAGCTAAAAGAGAATAACTCAAATGTTCCTAGGATAAACTAAAGATAAATATTTAAGGTGATGGATCTCCCACTTATCCCGATTTGATCATATGACTGCATCAAATTATCACATGTGCCCTGAAAATATGTACAACTATTATGTATCAATGAAAAATAAATAAATAAATAAAAGTAATTCGGTGTGTTAAATCACAAGCATATTCACATTATAGACATGGTAGAAAAAGAATCTCATAGAACATGGGCTGGCAAACTATGGCCTGCAGGCCAAATCTGGCCCATTGCCTGTTTTTATAAACAAGGTTTTACTGGAACAGAGGTACGCATGTTCCTGGGCATATTGTCTCTGGATGCTTTCATGCTACAATGGTGAGCTGAGTCGTTGGAACAGAGACCCTACCGTCCCATGAAGCAGAAAATATTTACTCTCTAGCCCTTTACAGAAAATGTTTAACAACCCTTGTCATAGAGAAAGTAGCACTAGTTTATTTTAGGGAGAATTAAAAGCATATGACATTATTCATGGGTTAGGTAAACTGTACAGCTTTTTTAAAAATGTGGTAATAGAGTAGTTCATGTTTATTACTATGCCTGAGATAGTTTAACTGTTAAAGAAAACACTGCGGTTATATAAAGGCCTCTGGAAGTGAGGTATCATTGCTGTGTGATCATTTGATATTTTCAGACTTGAAAGTACCTTTCAGTACATCCTTAAAATGTACAACAATAGGAAGTGATTTGCTGAAATAAAAATGTTATATCTGGCTCCAGCCCAAATTGCTCAAGGCCATGTAAAAATCTGAGAAGATGCAGACATAATAGGCTCACCAGGATGGAAGTAATATCACATTTTTCTAAATGCAAAGACTAATCTCTTGCCACTTACTAAGCTGAGTTCAGGTTTCCCTGACAATCTTTATTAACCTCTTATTTTCCGCATGTGTACAATTTGTCACTGAACTATTCGTCAGGTTGCCTAAGATTTTTGCATCACAAGATGCAAAAGATTTTTAAACTGTTTTGAACTGCATGTATTTAAATAATTTCAGTAACTTTTATGTTAGACTGAAACTAAAGTTTTCAGTCTTCAAATGCTTTACTGCATTTTAATGAAATGATTTTTTCTTTCAACTTGAAATTTTGCAGCTGAATGACTAACAATGCACAGTAGCTGTATATGTGCCTAATGGCTTATGCCATTTCATTAGTGAAAAGGGGAAGAGAGTATGGTAATTATGACCACTCGGAGAAGACGCTCATGTGAACAGTAAATTATTTTGCTCCTTATTTAATGGAGCATTTTAAATAATAAGATGATAGAATAATGGGAAACATTATGGTTATCAAAACACCTAGAGCTTCTGTATGAGAAACAAACAAAAGAGGCTCCCTGAGCTGTGAAACTTCTCTAATTTTGCTGACCAGGAACATCCTGATGCTACCTGTCTGAAAGTTCCACTTGACAGTATTTTGCTCCTCCTCTGTTTCTTCTCCTGTCTCTACTATTGTAAAGATTGCTATGGTTTCATCTTTAGTTCTTTTCTACTTTCCCTATCATCTTCTATCTAATGCTATGGTTCTGACAATCACACCTTAATATTTGACTCCCCCACACATACCTGGGAGGCCTCGTCACTCACCTGAGAGTTCTAAGGCAGCATTGCTGTATTTGATAGACATTTCTACAATTACCACACCATTTTAACATATGTTAATAGACGAGTTTTACCCCTGTTGGTCTTCCTTTTAAAAATTTTATTGATAAGTCCCCTTTATTTTTTCTACAATATTAACAAATGTCTAGTGAATAAAGGTAAAGGTCAGAAAATGACAGAGTGAACTGTACAAGAATAATTGTTTGCCAGTTCTCAGGACTTTATTTTTCTTTTCTTCCCCAGACTTCTGTTACATTGGTGCTGCTCAAATTACAATCTATGATAAGCCCCACCCTAGGCCTTCAGAAACATTACCATGGCAATGGGTCTTTAAAAAAAAATCCCCAGATGATAATTACATACAACAGATTTTGAGAGCCAATGAGATCCATTTTCAAAGCTTATAAAATTTTTTTGAAAGGATATATCCTTCTTTTCTACCCCATTTATCACATTCTCTGCAATACATTTCTTTCCTTCTGGTTTAATCCAGGCCCTTATCCCTCAAGTCTACGTAATCAAAAGACCTTTGAAATAATTCCCTTGTTTCTACTCTTCTGATGCTGCCAGGTTTGTCACCTAGAATCGTCATTTTAACAGTCTAATCACTGGCTTTCTAGTGAAATGTACCCTTTTTCTTCTTGATAGTAATGCCACCTTGTTAGTTAAGGGACCTATTTAATGCCTTCAAAATCTTCTGAGAGAATGAGATTACCTGTTGTTCTTACATATATATTTTATTATAAAATACATACTTTATATCTCTGTACCTTTGTTCATTCTTTTCCATATGCATTGTCATTTCCACTTACATTCGATTTATTTATTATACAAAGTTCAGATTAAATTGACACCCTCCATGAAATGCTGTCCCCTCTGAAATCCTGTAACATTCAGACACAGTCTATGTCTTTCTTAGGGTTACTTGTACACATGTTGAGGCATCACAGCCCATTATTATTCACCCATTTCAATATAAAAAATCTTTGATTTGACTACAATGACAAAGAAATTCATACATGGATTTAATGCAAGTTTGACAATTTCTCTTCAAATATACACATAAATTACAGGCCACTTCTTTTAGGGATATGGGGGCAAAAAGAAAGGTTGGACATAGAAAAGAGGTTTTAGTAATGGCATCCTAAAATAGACAAAAATGAACTCAAAATAAACCTTGGCCTTAGAAATTTAGTTCTGCATCTGGAAGAAAAGCTGAAAGGTCTGTGTTTTAGTGGGAAGTTAGTGTAAGCAGAACTATGGCTGTAAAACCCCATGTTTTGAGGAAGGGAGTTGAAAAATGCCTACTTAGCTGGTATTTTTCATAATTACATAAATAGAAATTTCCCTACGTCTCTGCTCAGTGGCCTCAAAAGCGTAGAACAGTTTGCATGAAAGGAAGAAAACAACAGCCAATAAATCTGTACGGGTGGCTCTGGTACAGTCACGTAGAGGGAAATATTCAGGTCCTCTAGAGAGCTGGATCCTCAGGAAGGTATTACTTCCAGTGGTTCTCAAACCCACAAGAGCCATTCTTTCTAGGTCATGAATAAAACTTATTATTATATCTGTCACCCAATGTCAGTCTGCACCCTCACCCTCCCTCCATCTCTGCTTTATTCCACTAAATAATGATTAATTTTGTAGGTATGCCATTATGCATATGGTATCGTCTTAGGCACAGAGACATTACAGTGAAGAATAGATATGATCCATCTCCTTAAGGACTATAGAGTATGGCCAAAGATCCTGAAACATTTACTTATTGTGGGAGGTTATCATTTCTATTTCTTTATTTTTTGGGACAAACTAAATGGTATGGGAACAAAGAGATGAAGGCAATTAATTCTAGCAGAGCAATTAAAAATATCTTGAAGAATGAAGGGCCTTCACATAAGCAGCAAGATTATTCTGGGTAGAAGGAACAGAATTAGTAAAAACACTGAACACGGACATGTTTGACAGGTTGGGGGAAAAGAATCTAGAATGGAATACTGGCTGCGTGATGAGGTGGAAGAAGATGGAGGTTTCCAGCGCAGGTTGGGATACTGCATGAGACTGGCGAATACCAGTTATGGGTGGTGGCTCCATGAGAATTTACTGTAGTACCCTGTATATTTTTTCTCTTATTTAAAATTATATATACCTTGAAAACAAATAACCTGATTAAAAAATGGGCAAAGGACCTGAATAGACATTTCTTAAAGAAAGACATGCAAATGGCAAACAGGCATATGAAAAAAATGCTCAACATCACTAATCATAAGGGAAATGTAAATCAAAACCACAATGAGATACCACCTCACAGCTGTTAAAATGACTATTATCAAAAAGTCAAAAGACAACCAGTGTTGGTGAGGACATGGAAAAAAGGGAACTCTTACACATTTTTGGTGAAAATATAAATTGGTATAAGCCATTATGGAAAACAGAATAAAGGTTTCTCAAAAAACAAAAAATAGAACTAGAATATGAGGCAGCAATCTCATTTCTGAACATATATCCAAAAGAAATGAAATCGAGTTGTCCAAGAGACAGCTGCACTCCCGTGTTCACTGTAGCGCTATTCACAACAGCCCAATACGGAATCAGCCTCAGTGTCCAATGAGAGGTAAACAGATAGAGAAAATACAGTACATGTACACAATGGAACACTACCCAGCCTTAAAAAAGAAGGAAATCCTGTGCTTTATGACAACGTGGAAGGACTTGGAAGACATTATGTTAAGTGAAGTAAGTCAGGCACAGAAAGATAAATACCACATGATCTCACTCAGATGTGAATCTAAAAAAGTCAAACGCATAGAAGCAGAGAATACAACGGTGGTTACCAGAAGCTGGAGCAGGGTCTGGGAGGATGTTGGTCAAAGAATACAAAAGGAGAAGGAGCAAGTTCAAGAGATCTGTTGTACTTTATGGTGACTATAATTCATAACAATATACTGTATACTTAAAAATTATGAAAAGAGTAGATTTTAAGTGTTCTTACGACCAAAAACTAGGTATATGAGGTAATAGATATGCTAATTAGCTACATTTAGCATCCCACAATGTATACATATATCAAACATCATATTGTACACCACAAATATATACAATTTTTTGTCAATTAAAATTATATGTATATATAATATATAATTTTTCAAAAAGTGCTGATCCTGAAAGTAAAGATGATTTACCTGTGAGTACTCTGAGAAAGAGGCACATAAAAGCTTTTTTTGATGTACTAGCCCTGAATCTTCTGTCCTGTTTCTAACATTATGGCTCAAACAGTCTCAGATATTCCTAGGATCACATCTTCTTAATCTGTGGGACCACTCCCTAAGGTCATTATTAATTTCACTAATGGCCTTTGCCCCTCTTCTCTATTTTCCTCATAGTAACATTTTAAAATGTTTCTAACACATACATTTTTAGGACCCCAAACCCAGAATACAATGTAAAAAATCCTGGACGTACACAAAATCCAGATCTTGGCTTGCCTGTCACCATCCCTTAACTTGGGTAAGCTGATGGTTTCTGAATCTCTGCTTTTCATTTACAGAATTAGAATAGTTCCTGTCTTCTTCACAGGATCAAAACAATGCTTGTCGGAAAGCCTGTTTTTAGTAAGGATAATACAATTGAAGTATCATTATATCTTTCTTAAAAGAAGATAGGGGCTTAAACATTTTAAGTACTGTGCCTATAACAGTACCTCACAACAGAGGTCATCAAATGATAAGTTTTCAGTCAATAAGGTCAAGGTCAAACAGAAATTTAAAAAAATGCTATTCCATCAAATAAAATTCAGTTAATCTTATCATAACATGTGTTTACTACAGTAAGAAGAAGAACAAAATGATGATCAAAGATTCAAAGTTCAGGATAAAATGCAGGTTACTGAATCACTCTAAGACTTGTTTCAAACATGAACACTGCCACTTCTTTAATAGGAGTGATCTTAGATAAGGGCAGAAGTTACATCTTAAAATTTTATTTTGTGTGTGTGCGTGTGTGTGTGTGTGTGTGTGTGAATCATTAAGCCATTAAGGTTAAGTTAATGGCATTTCATATAGCTATAGTGCCAGTTGTTTAATAATGAAGAATGCTGTGTGCCGGTTTAGAGAAGGCTTCAGGGGTTGTTTTATGTGCTGTTTTTAACAATCCAACTAAGCCAGGGGTCATCTGAAGATGTGAAGATTGAAAAAAATAAATCCACAATGACAGCTGAACTAATTGTTTACAATAGCTAATGGAATCTGATACGGTGGGAGATAACTGACTATGTGTGCAGCCTATGCTGATGTTCCCTTGAGGAAAAGATTGCTTTTAATTTTGTTTTTCAATTTTTTAGTTTTCAATTTGATACACACATTTAATTCTAGGTTGACTGATAAAATGTTTTCTTCTCATTTTGAAAAAGAAACTACTGTCAGTATGCCTTTTTTTGGTCTTGCAATCATACTAGTTTTCCTTTTTCATTACTTCTCAATGACTTTTATGCCCAATTAAAAATTATTGGACTAATTTTGCCTAATTATTCTTGCCTAACTTCTCTTGATCTTGGTATTCTTCTCTATGTGTATTGGATTTGGTTCCCTATTTGTAAGACAATTTGCATTCCCTAGATTCAGAAGGAAAAGAAAAATATCCTCAACCATTCACCACAACTCCACGCATGGAGAAGAGCACTGTCTTCCAGTGACAGGGGATTATGAACACACATCTGGGGAGTCTCAAGAAAAGTCCAGAATGTTCTTTCTTTATAGAGTGGAAGGGTCTGCCCTTTCACCAGATGACACAGGGGTCATTTCCCCCACAATAAACCCTAGGTACATGCATGATGTCTCTGGAAAAACTGGGGAAGAAAGGGGTCTCCAAATTTTGTATTCACAATTTCAAGGACCCTATCATTCCTGTTTGGCAAAAGGGCAAAGAACTGGCCCCCACAAAAAAAGATACTGTGATTGCTGAGGCAAAATAATAATAGCATAGACTATACTAACATAGCCATTTGGGGGACAGTCAAACTATCTCTCTGAAATTAAATCACAGAACCTGAATCTCCTTATATTGTGATGGAAAACAGTGATACTAATAGTACATACTGGATGGAGTATATACTATTACTATATCTACTATTACCATAACTTCAGAGAAGTGATGTTATATCACTATCTACTCTACTGTTCCATAGATACTCTGAGGCTTTTATTATTTTTCCAAATAGTCTGTATTCTTTTTTTTATTTCAGCATATTATGGGGGTACAAATGTTTAGGTTACATATATTGCCTTTGTCCTGCCCGAGTCAGAGCTACAAGAGTGTCTTTCCCCCAGATGGTGTGCACTGCACACATTAGGTGTGAATATACCCATCCCCTCTTCCTACCCTCCCACCTGCCTGATACCCGATGAATGTTACTACAATATGTGCACATAAGTGTTGATCGATTAATACCAATTTGATGGTGAGTATATGTGGTGCTTGTTTTTCCATTCTTGGTATACTTTATTTAGTAGAATGGGCTCCAGCTCCATCTAGGATAATACAAGAGGTGCTAGATCACCAAAGTTTTTGTGGCTGAGTAGTACTTCACATACATCACATTTTATTAATCCACTCATGTATTGACGAGCATGAGTCTTAATATGGAATTATAAACAAGTGTTGAGTAATTTCTCACTTTAAATACCAGAAAGAATTGAAGGAGCAAACCTGATTTTGATTGTCATTAAGTATGCTAGGGGCTATTTTGGATGTTCATTATTTTTGCTTATACAAAAAAAAAGTAACATCGATTAAAGCCCAATGAATTCAGCCCTAGGTACTTAGTTCCTCCACTGTTAGCCACAACACTCAATTCTGAGAAGGTTATGAAGTTATTAGTTTCAGTCCTTTCTCTCAAAAAACATGCAAAACTACGCAACCAAAGTGATATGAATAATAAATTCAGAAGAAAAACAATATGAGATAGAAAATTATATTTGGCAGGTAAATATAAAAATTGTTTTAAAAATGTAAAAGTATAGTTCTAAATATACAGCAAAATCATGACTGGCAAGTATTTAAGCAAAAATAAATGTATTAATAAATAAACAACCCAGAAATGTTTATCTCTTTTAGAAGAAAAATGATTTGTTCAACTTGGATTGGCTGCAGTTCTCTGAGTTATTGGATAGAAGCAAAACATGGCTGTAATCTCACTGGCCATCAAGGCAAATGTATCAAGCCAACTTGCAAACTCAAAGCACACATTGCCACACATTTTCCCATGGGAACGACTTGGCTATATGGGCTCAACTATTGCCAAATAAGCCATTTTCTTGGAATGGGATTTCTGTGGATAGGATTGAGGAGTGAGAAAGGCAGGAGAGTTAGCTAAAGAGGTTGGGGAAGGTGAGATAAGTAATTCGTCCTGGGATTCAAGCTTGGGGGAGGGGCAGATGCTAGAATGGTGAAATTGGGTACCTTTAAATTTACCAGAGATGCCAAGAACTGTATCTAGACAGGTGCACTGATGTCATTCCAACCTCAACAGTGGTCTTTGAGCTGTTTAAGGCATGGTTAAAGTCTCCTTTCTCACCTCTCCAATACTTAGCACAATGCCTAAAACTTAAGAGATATTCAGTGACTTTTGATGAATGAATTAACGAATGTATAGGCTTGTATCTGAGCACCAGTCTGCAACATAAGGCAGACCACCCAGGAAATCCTCTTATAATTCACTCTCTTCATTATGGTACTGAAAGTAACAAAAAGTTGCTGCTGCTTTTTTAGGCCTTAACAGAGATGTTAGGAAATGAAAAAAAAAATCTGCCAAAGGAGAACAACATTCTATTGAAGACAAATATTGACATCTACAAAAAAGAACAAAGCTCTTGGTGCCCCTCTATCTTTAACGTCCCTCTACCAGCAAAGGAAAGCTTGGAGGTTAACAGATTTAGCAAGGAAAGCAGGCTGTAGTCCCATTGACAGCTAGGAAATGAAATGACATCAAGTATTCAATGATTGCCCTCAATTAGCCTATGCAAAGCAAGAATTAATTACCAGCATTGAAAAAGCTCACCTTTGACTTCTCTTTCAAGATCTCACTTACACTGAGTACCCCTCTGGTGTTACAAATGAAGGTCCAGTGGACTTGAGAAGTTGCTTTTCCCTTAATATATTTTAGTAGGACATAGTTTTTTTTTTTTTTTAATATGGCAACTCACATTTAACAAAAGAGGACTGCTAGCTGGTCTAAGGTACAGATATTGATGTAGATGATGTAGATGAATAATGTATAGATATATAGATATAGATACAAATGGATAAGTGACTGGAATTTACTAATTCAGAATGCAACAGGCATTAGCAGTAACCGTTGCACGCATTAGCTTTGGAATTCTCAAGGCAGAAATTAAATGTATTAAAGTAAACCTATAAAATAATTTTATTACAATACAGGGAAATAAATCATTACAAATTATGTCTGTATAGGTACAGATTCTATTTTTTGGCATATTCTCCTAACAAAAGCCGTATATCTTTTCCCCAAGACAGTAATAAAATAAAACTGAATGAATCTCTAAAGCTATTCACTTAATGAAATAATTTTGTTAAGAAAACAATCAAAACCTCATTGGCAACAACAAAAGTAGTAGCATCAGAGCACACAGGAATGTCAGGGCAAAAGGGAAGAATGTGGTTTGCTCTGTTTGGGAGAGTTATCTGGGCAAATGGGAAGGCTTAGCTTGGCTTAGCTAATGTTTCCAGTAAGACATTAAGAGCTAGGAAATGTACGGAAGTGATGGAAGATAAGAGACAAGAACTCAGAAAAGTGGGAAAATAAGAAGGCAGGAAAGGGTCTTTGGGGGAGAAAATTAACATTTGTTCACCTAAGGCTCAGCCTCTGCCTGACATCCTTTCACTTCTGGCCATGCAATGATGGCAGCATAGTTACCAGCCAGGAAGCTACACTCAGTAGTTACGTAATTGGGCTAAGGTCGGAAGGATGGGGAATGAAAAGGGTGTCTTTTTTGGTCATCTGCTAGGTTAGAACTCAAACAGGTGGGGGTGTAAGTCCTACCCTTTATTATTAGAGCTATCTCTGTGGATAAAGGAACCAGACAGGGTTACCTTATTCTATGGGTAAGTGTGGTTAATCCTCACATTTGCACAACTCTATTCTGTATAGTTGGTCATTATTTGATGGAAGAATGGCCCAGATCCTACCCACTCCATGGCCACCTGATCTTTCTGGAAGACTGTGAGCCAATTATCAAGGAAAGGGATGGACTTGATAGTTTAACAGGGACAAGGTAAGCCCTGATGAAATGTTTTATGTCGTTTACAGTTGTTACATACACGAGCATCACAATTAACCTAGAAATTGCCTACCACGTGGGAATTTCTAAACTAACTCTAGTGGAGCCAAGGGCAGAAGCATCAGTTAGTGCTGGCTTAGAAAAGAATATTTATATTTTCTTTTACTGAACATATCTTGAAAAGATAATTAGCCAAACATATTGATGAATTCAGATAATATTAGTTCATTATCCCCATATGATATTGGGTTTCAAATGGAAGATGCTACGGACATTCTTTGGGAGATAATTTAGTGAGGTAGTAAAAGAGAGTTTGGGTTCAAATACCAGCTCTGCCACTTGAAAATTTACCCTCATGTGTTTGGGACAAATTACTAACTTCTTTTGGTCTCAACTCTTTCATTTGTAAAATAGGGATGTCCTTAGTGTTTATTTCAAAGTTGTTATTAAAGGGTTTAGAACCGTGCCTGAACATAGTAAGGGTTGAATACACGTAAGCTGTTATTATTGCTACTATTGTTATTAATGCCATTAATATAATAAAATTCAACCCCATAAATACATAAAGTATAGCTTTGAGAGATTACCTAGATTGCATTCTTTCTACGTTGCGTGCAGTGAAAAGATACTTGGGTATTTCTCTCTCTAGACCAGTACTCAGTAAAAATGCAAAAAGGAAAAAAAAAAAGGTTTTAAAGGCAAATTAAACTGAATCATGTGTTTTCCAAAGGAGGTTTATTGTTGCTGGGTGTGGAACTACGTTAAAGAAAGCCAATCATTTTCTTACAAAAACAGTCTACAAATAATGAGTCATGCTGCCAAATTTTGTGACTTCTCATAGAAATACTTTCTGACAGCAATCTCTCTCTGAGTAACTTCAAAATCCTGTTGAAACTCGTTTGTTTAGACAATGTTCGCCAAATTTGCTTTGGGTGTTAAGAGCGAACCACTCAGTTTCGGCAGAGTAAGACTCATCCAACTGTTTTTGAATACAGAAATGTTGCAGTCTGCCCCAACATAAAACAGAGATTAACAATTTGAAAATGTCATCAAATCTGAGCTTTCAAAGGTGTTACGTATTTAAGTGTAGATAATGGACTACAAAGTAATGTTTGCTTGGCCAAATATATGTGCTTTCTATTTTCCCTGATCATTCATAGCAGCATTTCTTTTTTTGTAGCATCATTTACTTGGCTTTTCAGAAGCTCAGCAGCCCTGAAGGCAGAGTCAACAATTTTCTTCTAGAAAACTCTAGGTTTATCTTGAGGAGAGTGCTTTAGAATCCAGGCTTTGGACCTGGGTTCAAATCTCAGCTACGGAACCTAAAACCTATGTGACTCTAAGCAGGTAACCTAACCTCTTTAGGTCTCAGCTTCCTCATCTGTAAAATCTTGTCTATTTCATTACCTGACTGTAACAAAAATCGTATTACTATTGTTTTAACCTTCTGGTGGTCTCCCCTGATCAAGTATAGCTACTTATAGGAGGTACTGTCCCTGTCTTTTTCACCATCAGTTTCTAGAACCCAGAATGGGACATGACTCATTGGGGTCTCTAAATAAATGCTTATTGATGAACAAAATCTTATTAAAATTATGATGAGCATGGCTTTGTGTCAGTTTATTTAATTTATACATCAGGATCTTACTCAGAATATGACACTGTGTTATTAAAGAGAGTTCCTGAAAAAGTTAATCCATCATGCAGGCATTATACATGACTTTTACTAATTATATACTCAAGTGTGTCATTAGTGTCTGGGATTCTGGTAAAAATAATATACTAAAGAGAACTTGGAGAAAAGTGTATAATATTAACATAACTTATCTCCTGATCAAGTAAAAAGTATAAGATATTTTGTGGTATGTTCCCAAATACTCCAGTCCTCTTAAAAATGGCTCTAAGAAGAAGTGAGACAGAAGGGAGGTGTCCACTAATCCAAGTGTGGCCAAATGGTTAATAGAAGTCTTTTTTATGTTGTCATGAAAACTTGAGCTTCAGTGGAAGCTCCAGTTCTATTCCCCTGGTCACCTGGTGTACACCAACTATGCCACTTAGGAATAGTACCTGAGGAAAAATGACACAGGATTGGAAAACTGGGTATAACCTGGGAAGAACCAGAATTAAACTATATATATCTGGAACGGTTTTCATAGTTTTGGGTGTCCCTGAATGCGCTGAATTTTCTAACTGGCATGCCCATTATCATACACAGTGGTAGCTATGCTCATGGATCTGTCAGAAATGTTGGCTCCAATGGGGTACAAGGCAGCTAAAACAAAACAGCTCCCTGGACTCCCTGATTTGAATTTGTCTTCTTGCACCTGATCTGCCTACTGCATGGCAAAAAGATGTCTGTTGGGCTCTGTGAACTGCTAAAAAGGCCCCCCTCGAAGAGATTTGAATTGGCTCTGCTGGCAAGTGTGTTTCCACCCTGCACCTTTCTGGTGAATGTAATGCCAGCATGGCCAACAGCATTTTGTAAGACTCACTGCTTGGCAGTAGAGCCAACACAGAAGACGCCTTGTGGATGTCTGTGAAAATCACAAATAATATTTGGAAAAGGGGTTACCGGGTCAAAGGGTACAGAGTGAGCCAATGAAAGGTAGGTGAGAAAACCATGGGAGAAGAGACTGTTTCGGTTTCTGATTAGCTAAAGAATTTGGCTGAGAAACAATTTAACAGTCCCCGGGAATCCCTAACGCCACATGCCAGCAAATGAGACTTTGAATAAGGCAGGGGGATCAGGAATGGACTACTACAAATCTACTTGGAAAGCTCTTGGAGTATATAAGCAATATAAAGAAGTTGAACTGCATACAGAAGCTAAATAAGTGTACTAACTGAGTGACACTTTACCACTTTATCTTAAACCTATTTTCACTTCTTATTCTCCACTTGTTTTTTGGCTAACTTCTTTATCAAAGTACTTTCTTTATGAGGATAAGCAGCGTCCTATCCATCATAACCCGCTATATATTAGAATAAACTGCAAAGAAAATGTCCCACTGGGTACCTGATAGAGAATAAGACCTCTGAGTAGAAGGAATTCTGATTTTTTAAATGACATCAACTTTTCCTACTACGTATCTGTCCTTAAAAGCAGCATTCAATAGAATATGGGAAGGAGTTGAGAACTCCAGATTCTGGGCCAAATGACCCCTCCGAATGACAGTGTGGCCAGCCACCTGCCACTCAGCCTCTCAGGAGACAAGGGACCTCACCTAAGACTGAGAGCAAGGATGTGGGTGGCAAGGTCTTGTGCAAGACTAATGGTCTTAAATTCCGTAACTTTTCCTCCATATCCCAGCATCCACTATGATACCATCATTCCAATTGCTTGCTTTTGAATTTTCCACATAGAAAATTATAGGAATTTCCTAACCAAACTTCTCACTTCTTATTTCTCTTCCTTGTGTACATACCATACTTCCTTTTAATATTTCCGAAGCACACTTTCTTTTATATCACTTCTTTTCAATGATGTCTCACTGCCCACCACAAGATGTCCAAAGTTAGACCTCCCAATTGAAATCCTTCATTTCTGTCCTTGCAAACTCCATATTATGTACCAGCTCTATATTATACACAAGATAGGCTTGATCAAGCAGGAGACACAGGGCTTTAGCTGTTGCAAACCAGAATGAGCACACTTAGGTCTATTGTTCGGTTTAACAGTCATGGCTTTTATGGGTAGAGGGCGATGGGTTTTCTCACAGACAGCTCTAAACCCAAACAATGCTGATATCTTTGTATATAAAAACAAAAAATGTATACAGAAGCAATAAATCATCCTACAGTTATCTAATGTTAGTTGATGTCAGTACTTTTCTTTATTATTAGTGACATTTTATTAATATTTTCATTGCTTAGTTCTCTAAAGACCACTAAGCCTATACTATACAAAAGGTAATGCAATAATAGCTATGTGCCAAAAGCATATTGTCAGATATGGTATGAAAATTCTTTTTCCAAACTCTGCAAAAATTATGATTTGTGAGTTACTACACTAAGCAGAACTGCAGATTTGGCAACCTGGATCGGCGACACTCCCTCGAGAGTCCTAATCTCCATCAGACGGAACGAGGTACAATAAACTCTGAACTTTTGTTGTCAAACTTAATTCAAGTTTGATTCCTTACATGCTTAAAATTCATAAAAGTAGGAAACTTTTTCATTTTCCTTATTTGGTCATTTAAATATTTTGATAGTTTCTCTTCAGTCATTCACATTCCTTTCTTATCAACTTCAGATCTCATAGAGTTGACTTTTATAAGATGTTTGTTCATTTATTTTATTCTAAAATAGTAAATGAACAAACAAACAAAAATGAACTGCACACTTGGGTGTGAAACCAAGACACAGAATTTGTAACCCTGGGCCTCCTCGAAGCCCACCAAGTTCCACGTGGTCCTTAATAAAGCTGAACTGCAGAGTGTCCTCCCCAACACTTGTGAGACAAATGAGAGGATATGAGAGATGAAGCCGAAAAAGCAGCACTCCCCTGTGTCTTCAATTAGCCATGGAGCGAAAACGAGACAAACAGTCATGTATAATTTAGAGGCTTGCTCTCTGGTTCTTCCTGTCGTGGTGAGCCTTTCACCGAGGAAGGAAGCGTGATCCAGTAAAGTGGCCAGGGTTGGGAGTCAGCCTTCTTGGGTTGTGTTTCCAGTTAGTTCACTGACTTACTTTGTGACCTTGTATGCTATTTAATTTCTGTCACAGTGACTTGCTTTTACAGATGATATGTTTGGTTATTCTGGGTAGGAGGAGTGACGGCGGTCCTTCAATATATGTATTATTATGCTTAGTAAAGAACAGGCAGAATGAGAAAGGGCTTCGGCTGTGAGACCAACGTAGGTTGCTGAGGTTTTGAGGATGATATAACAAAAAGCATTAGAAGATAATGTTATAATGTGCATCCTTTGCTACCTAGAGGGTTATGTTTCGTTCAGTGTTTCATCACTCAACAAATTGTGAAACGTGCTAAAGATGAGAACTACTTAAGTAAGCACCCAATAAGTCCGTAACCATATTTGACCAAGGGAGTATGTGGCAAGAAAGGATTTATTTCCAGAAGTGAGCCTCAGTCTAATATTAACCTTAAGTTGAAATGCTGAGAACTAGATAAAGGAGTTGGAAAGTTGACTTCTGCAAGTAAATTTCAAAAACCAGTTGCTGAGTCTGGGAATAGACATCCTCTGAGAAAGAAACCATCAGAGTCCAAAGAAGATTCCAGAAACATGGAAGGTAGCATCCTTTCCCTGCCATGGGGAATATGGAGGACTCTCAGACCCCACAGAGCTGCAGAGGCACAGCCCCTCTGAGTCGGAGAGATAAAATCCAGTCACCACACTCTAGCTAAGAGGGCCTATCTTGGAAGGAGATGATTTAACATATCATAGCTCAAAGAATTGTTGGCACTAATTAGACCACTGCTGGCTTAGAAGACCATTGATTAGTTAACTTTTAAAACTTATTTATTTATTTATTTTATTCTAAAATGAGAAATGATTACCTTTCACCAAAGACTTCACCAAAGATTGGTATTCCGGGAAACCAAGAAAAAAATAAATACCTTTAGACATAAAGGAAGATAATTAATAGCTAACATTTACTGAGCACTTAATATCAGGCACTATATTAAGTGCTTTACAAATTTTATCTCATTGAATTCTAAGATCAATGTTATGAGATTGTTGCTCTCATTATATAGAATTACCCCTGGAATAACTGAGAAATATCTAAGAAATAAAGAAGATAAGTAACATATCTATTTTATACCCATAAAAGTGAGAGAGGAGGGGTTGCTTTGTTTTTTACAATAATTAGGATTGAAAGATAGAAAATAGACAAATGAACACACTGTTTTGGCCCTGGTCTTTATCCCAAAACAGTGTAACTATCTGTCCCGATTTGCTCAGAAATGTCCCGGCTTTAGCACACAGCCCAGGAAACACTTTAGTCTTGGGCAAACCAGAATGGTTGGTCATCCCATCCCCCCGATTACTGAGTTATCAACTACTTGGTGACTAAATACAGATATCTAGGCCCCACGAGGTCTAGGGTAGAGTTTAGCCATCTTTTGTTTTCATAGGTTTCCAGGTGATGCTGATCCCAAGATTTGAAAAATACTAACTTCAACTAAAACGATACAGGTAAAGTGTGAATCATTCTCCCCAGACCTGCATTTAGCTAGAGATTGTGTGTCCACCCAACTTCTGCCTTCAGCTTAATTCCCATCTGGCTAAGGTGCCAAGACACACATACTGTAATTGCAGATTAAAAGCAAAGAAAATGACATCAAGAGCATGAGTATGAAAATAAAAAATGTTAATTAAAAAACTATGGAAGGGGTAAGGGTGTAAGGAGTAAGGTGAGCAAACAGATATCAGGGGAAGATGAGTGAGAGAAGACAGCAGTGTCAATAGGCTTGGGAGGGAGGAGCTGCAGAGAAAGGAGATCCTTCCAGACCCTGAGCACTTCCCATCCCAGAGACTTCTGCTGCTCCCAAGGCTTCTTTTCTGCCACATGCAGCACCACTTACAGCTTGTGTTTCTCTCAAACTTGGATCATTTTACCAGCTCTTTAATAAGACTAAATAAATGGTGTCAACATCGGACAGCATAGCACATTTTGTTTAGAGAAGTGTACATTCCTTCTTGCTATTAAACTGTGATAACCTTTGGCAAGAAGTGTATATTTCTTTGCTTCGTCTTCTCTGAGAAGAAATTTTCCTTCTGTTCTCACGTGGTCATTAAAGAAACAAAGGCTACCATATTTAGTGGAAGACAAAAGGGCACGCTTTTAGGAAAATATTGACTTAGAAAACCTTGTCCCTGAGAAAAAGATTGTAATGGAATGAGCCAATGAAAAATCCCCACTGAGATTTAAAGGATCTAGAAACATTTTTTTTTTCTGACATTCACATGTCATTTTAAGTTGACCCAGAATGTTAAATCAATATCAATTTTAGCTAGCCACTATGATTTCGGAAATTAGGGTTTAAATCTCACTTTTGTTAAGTAGGAAAAAGTAATCCCATAAAGCCGCCCTGTTGGGATCCAGTAAAAGGGCATTCTTTTATGAAAGAAACTTCACAGAGAAAAAGCAAATAAACTATCCCCAAAGAAGCCTAAAGGCTGTCTGAATGTTTTGCGGTAAATGTGTATTGTTTTCAAAGTTAGTTAATTTATGAACAGATATAAAAGATAAATTTTATTAGTAGGCTACATAAGCCCGCATCTATCTCAAAAACAATTCGTCTGTGAAGATCATTCTAATGGCCACAACTGCATGTGCTCAGTCTTTTTTTATATATTTCTCTTTCAGCACTTCTTTAACTCTGCTTTGCCTCTTCATCATTTTGACACATGCTTCCTTCCTAGATTTCAACTGCACTGAGAATAGAGACAGTGTCTCATTCATTCCTCTGTTCATTCACTCATTCATTCTTTTGACCCATATTTACCAAGTGCCTGGTATGTGTCAGGCTTAGCTCTAGGGCCTGGGATACAATGGTGAATAATAACACAGCCACTGAATTATGTTTACAGGCGTGGGAAGGGAGGATTGGTAATCCAATGAGAAATCATGATGACAAGTGTAAGCTCTGTGGAATGGGTAAACTTATGACTCTAAAGACCTACTCTTGAATGGTCAAGGAAGGATTCTCTGGGAAAATGAGTGTTAAGCAGAGTCATTTATTTGCTCTTCAGGTTAATAATAATTAACCAAGCACTAAGGGGTGGGTAAGGCAAGGCCAGCCAAAGACAAGGCATGAGTTAGACCAATAGGGTCTGTCAAGGCACGAGAAGGTCCTGAGTTCACCCAGTAGGGACTCAGGTCTGTGACTTGAATGTGGCCTCAATCAACAACAGGAATTAAATTAAAATAACAAAATTCCATGTAGATCAAAATGTATGTTAAGAAGTGTAAAGTCAAAATTATCCTTTGGATACTTTTAAGGGTTCTAATCACCCTCGGTTTTCTTATGCTTTTTTTTTCATAGTCATTGTTACTCAATAGATTAAGAGGCAAAATCAGTGGGGGCGGGGGAACTACTAAATTTTTGGTTGAAGATGAGTTACATTTGTTTAGCAACAAAAATCCAAAGGACATCAGATGTTTCCTCATCTGTGTTCTATACATGCATGAGTTGAAAGTTGGAATAAACATTTCTCAAGCTCAGCAAATTTTCCCCTCTGAGTCGGCCAGATGTTACGGCTAAACACTAAGCTGGTGGTTAGTAATCAGGCCCTTCTTTGATGGTAATCAGTTTTTACTGATCAGTGAAAGAGTGTTTCCAATAATTTTCCCTTCATTTATGAAATAGAGTATGTGCTTAATTTGCATCAGCTATACATTGGAGCAAGCATTTACCATTTGCTTATAAAAATAAAGCCTCAACAGCCATTCTACAAACGCGTAAAATGGGGTTATTTTATACATTCCAATTCATTTTGTTTGAAGAAGACATTTTTCTGACTGATAAGGATTCTAAAAATATTTTTACGCTGAGGCAATATACACTAGGTTCATAGTACAAAGTAAAGAAAACAAAAAAAAAGTGACTCAGAACACCGATAAATATACTCCCAAGTTAATCTTTCCCCCATTGCGGTAAGTTTCCTTGGTGTAGAGCTGGAGCTCATTTTGCTTTACTTCTTTCTACAAAATATGATTTTCTGGTAAAGCACTTGTTGCTTTTTCATGGTGCATTAAATAGAAACTCTAAGTAAGTCTAAAATACAGCTGTTTCTGCTCTGATAAGCAACCAAAATGATCCAAAAAAGGACTACCTTCATTACGATACATCTCTCTTCAGGCAGTAGCTTCCCAGTTGTATAATGCTTAGCATACTGATTATTAAGAAAGTAACAATTATGTCACTTAGTATTAATGTTCAAGAAACAATACCAACACTGATTCTAGGGAACTTAGCCTGAAGCACTGCAAAATGAGCCCAATATTACCACTACTGAGGAAAAAAAATAGTGCATTCTGGAGCATTGCTTTACTTTTGAATCTATCAGTGATGCCCACTGAGCTAAAATAAATGATCTAAAATGGACCAATTTTTTTTTTGTCATCAGAAACAATTATATTTATTTGGTCTTAAGCTAAGCTTAAGGAGACAGTTAAATATATGTGGTTTAGCTTCATGAGAATAAAGCCAGTCACATGAAACACTATTTTAGAGGATTGTTTCAACAAAATGTCCAAAAAGAGAGCATTTCTTTTATAATAATGCTTACAACAAATATCTTAATATCTTTAATAGCAATATGATAATGGAAATGCTTACAGCGTGTATTTGTATTATTCTTCTCTTCCTCCCCCTCGTTTAAGTCTATTTAAAAATATTTTTCCTTAGGCATAATGTAATATATTCTAGCAAAAGTCTTCTTTAAATTTTATTTTTCAATTTCACTGGCAGTATTTTATTTTTCCTTACTTATTTATCTTTTTAAAAAAATTTTCATGAGAGCACTTAACATGAGGTCTACCCTCCTATCAGAATTTTAAATCCACAATATAGTATTAACTGTAAGCACAGTGCTGTACAGCATATCATCTAAATCTCATTCATCTTTTAATTTAGTGAAACGTTTCAGACTCCCAACATATGCAGGCAAAATTATATTAATGCCCTGGACTATGACTCAATCATATTTCCAAGGATGCAGTGGACTTTAGCATATTTCCTTCAAATTTATAATTTCACTAAAAAAAAAAAAGGGCTTCATTCTATCACTTCTTTTGCTAAATAACTGCTAGTGATTGTTACAAATTTAGGAGTTGGATAGGAACAGAAATCCTGTACTAGAACTATATAACTTTTTCCTTCTTGTACCTGACTTTAAACCCCAGCAAACCTCAGCACAACTAAGGTATGACTTGAGTGAGGTATGAAAGGGCAAGGGCAGGTGTCTGAATACCAGAAACTTACGGCTCATTGGTCACTGAGGTGATGTTGCACTAACATAGGAGACAAGGTTGCATTTGAGCTAAGAGCTTAGTTTTACAAATGTTAGCTTTTTTCCATCATATTCAAAAGGTTATCTTTCAAGAAAAGTCAAACAAGTTGAGAACAGTACCATGTTATTCTTGGAGGTACAGACCCATTCCATGAGCTGAAAATTCTCTCAACAAGAATAATAGCAATGTTTTTACATTAAGAGGTCAGCACTAAAATCAGGTAAGGCACCTTTGGATTTCATTAATTGTTCCATATTTCTGTAGGTTTAGGGTACCACATAACTCACCACAATTAATGTCTACCCCAAATATTAAACTGAACTAAGAGTAAAGGCTGTAACTTGGGGCATATATTAATTCAGTGTAAAGCTCTGTCTTCTTAGTAGGGTTCTATTTTTTTGAAGATATATATATGAGTGGAAATGCAAGTTATACTCATCTCACTATTTTTTAAAAAGTTCATAATATAAATAGTATATATTAATGTAAGGATTATGAAATTTATATTCTTTACCCCCTAATTAGTAAAATCCTTAAACATTATGCACAATCACTCTTCAATGTATCTTCATCAACTGCAGTATCTGGTTGTATGTATTTATATAGGCATGAAGATTTCTAATACTTTAAGCTAAATAAATTGTCCTTCCAGAAAGTGTCTATTCCAACAACATAGAGACATCTAGATATATCTAAATAGACTTATGAAAGTATATGCTAATCACTCATTTTTTTAAATCTTATGTTAGCTTTTTCTGATTGATTTGATTCTAGTCTTCCAGGATTATATTATCTCTTGCTTCTCTTTTGACTTTGGCCTTGGCCACGTGTCCCTTCTACCACCAACCCCACACAATGGCTTTGCTAACATGGAGTTATCATTAATGTGGTTATAGCTGGCTTCTGTGTATACATGTGTGTGCATGTGTGTGTGGGGGCATGTGTGTCTTTACATCTTTATATATGTTTTCCTCACAAATAACTTTAACATGTAAAAAAAAATGATACAATACCCCAGAAAGTCTCAAATTTTGGTGGTTGATCAGTAGCATTAATTTATTGCTAGAAGATATGAATAAAATACTACACTTAAGTTTAAAAATAAGTGCAGAGCTAGCAAAGCCCATTTGAGGAACTAACTCATATAAGAAATTATTTCAAAAAGGCATGTTCAAAACTAGGCAAGAATAAATACAACAAAATATTTTAAACACATCACTTCCTAAAATTGCCATTTACGGTTGCATATAATGACAGGTACCATTTTTTTAAGATTAGAGGATTCTGATTTGTTGAGGAGAAGAGAATATTTATAACCAAAATGTCTGGTATATATTAACACTAGGGCTTAGAATCTAAGGGCTGGATGCCTAAAGAGAAACCTGTGTGTCTGAGAAAGAGAAAGTAAGGTAGCTGGGCTTTAGGTGATTAGGTGATTGGCAGGGAGGTACCTATTGAGAAATTCAAAAGGGATCAGTAGATACCACCTCTAATGCAGGTGCAAAGGTTTTTAAAGGACAACAACCCTATGAACACAATGGTATGGACAGTGTTTCTTGCCATCCTATGCGAGGAAAACCAATATAGAATATATGTGGTATTTATGGAATGAGATACAGAAGAGAGTCTTGCAAGATTCAGCAACAGTCTAGATAAAGAAGGATAAAGAAGATGAAGAGTTTGATAATTATTTCCCAAATCTCAGATTTTCTTGGGCAGAAAGCATGTGGCCAACAAGTTAATGCTAACACAGCAATATGATATCAGAGAAAAGTAGATAATTTACAAAGTCCATGAATTCTCCTGACAAATATTTAATTTTAGAAAGAAGAAGATATTTCATCTGCAATACCCTATGGGAAATCATGGGACTTTGGAGAGAACAGGTTTCCAGGATGTCTTTGCAGAGTATATTTGAAACTTTTATCACATAGAAGATTTTGTTCACTGAAAACTCCTTAAGCGATGCCTGATGGTAATGGGGAACCTGCCCAAGATCCAGGACGTGCAGGGGAACCGCTGGGGGCTACCTGAAGTATGGGAAGACAGAGGCCAAGTATCCTTCCTGGACCTCATTCTCAGAACTTCATCTGTAAAGAAAGAACCACCTCACAACTTTGTCCTTTGATTTTAGGCTCTGCGATGTGATGCATGATTCGTGAAACAATGTCATTCTTTGCCCCCTGCATTGTGGTGACTCACGGGGTCCAGCTGAGCATGACAACAAAACCTCTGTGCTCACCATCAGTGAACTTGCATCACTAAGAAGCTATTTCTAATGACCTTCAAAGTGCCTACCCTCAGTGGTAAATTACAGAAGTAATCAATATCATAGTAAAACTGTCTAGTCCTAGTATATCAGAGTGACTCTGAATTAATAGTTGTTCTTTATTGATTATCCTATCCTGAAAATGGAGAATTTGGGAAATAACTGACTGCCTTAGTTCCAGTCAAGTTATTGAGAAATGAAAAGTATAAAGCACTCCAGCTAACTGGGCCTCAAATATAAATCTTTTCCAAGGTGCAGTCTATTACTCACAGCTTGTCAATCGTACCTCAGCTGAAGGATTTATGCAACGTCTTGTTGGCACGGGGCAATCTACTATAATTACCTACACTCGGAATTGCTCTCAAATAGCACAAATAGTGGGTGACAGTTATGAATCACAATTAGTATGGTCGCCAATCATGTCCCGAGTAAATTGATCTGCAGTTTATCTGTATACCAGCACATCAGGACCTGACTTAGAACAATAGTATGGATTTATCCATTAATGCTGGTTAGGTCACTTTTACATTTGCATAATATTTTTTGAAAAACCTAATTTTCTTTCCTTAAAGGTGACAGCTAAGTCAACCATAACCTTTTATTTTAAAACTCTCTGCCAGTCCATAAATCCCACTCTGCTGCTTACTTTGTAACTCTTGGTAGCTTTCTTCTCCTTTGTCTGCCTGTTGTTCCAGGATCTTCTGCATACATGCTTACAGCTCAACTCAGAGCAGATACCGCGTGTCCCTAGAGCCTTGCTTTTACACTGACCATAGGTCAACAAGCATTTATCAACCCATATTATCAGTTGTAACTGACTGAAGGATTCCTGAGAGAATGGTGGTTATGCTTCCAGAAGCAGACATTAGCAAACATACTATCAACAAAAATTTCCTGGCTTTGGAGGCTGCAGGAATTCAGAACTGCATTATACTGTTTCTAATTTCTAAAGACAAAGAGGAAAAATCTCAATTTTCTCATTTTTTGGCCACCATAGTAATAAAATTTTGTCTTTAAAGGAAATCCTGTCATTCGTGGCAGCATGGAGGAACCTGGAGGATCTCACGTTAAGTGAAGTAAGCCAGGCAGTGAATGACAAATACTGCAGGATCTCACTTATGTGCGGGGTCTAAAAAAATCAAACTCATAGAAGCAGAGAGCAGAATGGTGATTACCAGAGGCTGAAGGGGGCGGGGTGGGGGTGGATGGGGAAAGGGGAGACTTTGGCTAAAGGACAGAAAGGTACAGTTAGACAGGAGGAACAACTTCTGGTGTTCTATCGCACAGCATGGTGATAATGGTTAATAATAATGAATATTTCAAAAAAAGCTTAAAAAATAGATTTTAAATGTTTTCACCGCAAAGAAATGTGAAGTGATGAATATGTTAATTAGTTTGATTTAATCATTCTACAATGTATACATGTGTCCAAACATCACATTGTACCCCAGAAATATATGCAATTATTATTTTTCAAATAAAAATAGAATAAAACTTAAAAAATATTTTAACAGGGATAGTGGAGTGGGGAGGGGAGGGAGAGAAGAAGACTGACTGCCTGTCTCAAGCAGGACCCAGAAGAGGTCAGAAAAATAACCTTCCTGCAAATTGAAGATGTGTCTCCATGTGCTAGTTTCTAATGAGTCTATATTAAAGAATTAACTTTGAAGCTCTTTGCTCACATATAATATTACATAGCAGAGTGCATGTCCTCCCAAATCAATATTTGTTATATTTTACACTACAAGAAAATTAAACTGCTTTTCAAAATCAGAGTCTATAAACCAGTACCTAATATAAAATTACTTACTGACAATTTTACTACAGCATGCCTTTGCAATTGCCTCTAAACTGATAATTTTCTTCTAAAGTAGAGGAAAAAAGGAAGGCGGAGAAAATAAAGAGGTTAATGAAATGGAATATAAATTCCAAAAGTTTAAAACAACTTTTCTTAAACTTTACAAAAGTAATACTGCTCATGTATTGAAGACTGATCCCATGCTGTAAACATAATCACTGTTGACATGAAAGAAATCATACTTTGTCTTTGAAATGATCATATCCTATGTGAAGAAGCACTTAAGAACAATAGCAACAATTTACATATTTTAGTGCTTTTCATTTCAATGATTTTTCATGGTGCTTTGCAAACTTTAAAGGATGCTGAGCAATTTCAACTCAAAAGCATATGTAACTAGAGGAACAAAAAAGCAGGTTTCTTAAATCCAGCGAGGAAATGAACATGCAATCATTTGCTAGAATTTTAAGGTGAATGCAGGAGAAAGCATATCAAAGGTTGGCATATTAATTTATTTCAGCATGCATACAGAACTGCATATTTTATTGAGTGATGAGTCCTTGGGTGGCTCCTGGGTCCTTGCTGAGAATACAATTGACATGGCATTTTTAGATATTTAGGTCTAGGGGAAAAGTCTGGGCCATTCTTTGCCCATTAGTTCACCCTGCATCCTCTACACAGCTCATGCTCTATATGACTTTTTCAAGCTCTGAAGCTTGAAAAAGGCAACTGTGGTTGCCTGAGGATCAAGCCAGGCTCCAAGAAGAAGGTCGGTTCACAAGGTTTGCTTTCTAGCTCACAGCAAAAGTCAAATTCTCTATTATTCAAGAAGCAAGGGATGGCAGGGTGCAGTGGAGCATGCTTGTAACATCAGCTACTTGAGAGGCTGAGGTGGGAGGACCAGTTGATCCCAGGAGTTCAAGGATG